>JAQIXL010002337.1:0-13454 GCA_034700245.1 Poikilolaimus oxycercus | reverse complement strand
TTTGGTCACCTTCTCGTTGAGAGATCGCAATTCGTTCCGGGAATCGACAACCTCTTGCTTGACTTGGTTCAATAAAGTTGTAATATCCTCGAAGGAACTACGAACACCGTCGATAAATTCGATTAGTGCCAACTGGGAAACCTTCGTTTCAGTAAGAATATCAGTCAAAGTATTGGCTTCATCATCATCAGACATTGTAGGCAGAGGGGAAATTTGTCAGCAAGAGCGACAGCGAGACACGACCGACCGCTGTCACACGCTGCGAGGGCACAAGGAGCAAGAACTCGTCTAGCTGCATTTTTTTCAAAAATAAAACACTTCAAGAACCTGCAAAACATGACAAAATGAAAGTCCGCCAAAACGCATCTTATTGAGGCTTTTGACGTCTATACGGAGACGATTTGCGTAGAAAATGAATAGGACTTGAAGACATGTCTTCGTAATGCAGAAGAGTCGAAGACCCATTTGGTAGGGAACGAGGGCGTAGTTTCCCGTTTCAAAAAAGGCCACGATCCCACCTGAAACGATTCGAACTCTATAGACTTTGAACCAAGTGTGTAGATGAACTCTCCAACAGCTGCAACAAGGAGCAAGAACTCGTCTATTTCTTGTCCTTCTTCAAGCTCCTCCGAGGACACCTCTGCGCAGGACGAGTTTGAAATGTCCTCAGGAACAAGAAAGCAAGGGATAGAAGAGGCTTCCATGTTCCAGCAAATTCTCAACAGAAGGAACAGACAGGCACTAGACATGGTGTTGATCAAGGCAAAGGCCCCAATATAAATCTGAATCGGGTCTCTGTTGTTAAATCTCGGTTGTTTCATACCAGCATTGCATGGCGAAGCTGAGGGTATGTATCGCCACCATCGACTATTCCAAGAAAAACCAACGATTTCTCCTTGTCTTCAATGTTGTTGTACATAAGAAGCACGACAATGAAAGCAAGAATCGCTGTCCAAAAACCAACGAAAAATCCGATGGATGGAGTGGTCGTGGATGAATGAGTCTTTATGCCCTGCTGATATGTCTGCTATTAGTTGATTTTGAAAACAAACATGGCGAGCGTAGTGTTGAAATTTACGCCACATCTCGTTGAGAACAACAACGGCGATCATCGAGTACTCGACGATGACCGTGATGCTAAATGTGATATGGATTGTGGAAAGAGACTAAACCGGTAGTCGAAAGACTTTGAACGAAATTCAGGGGAGGTGTGATTGAAGCTCATCTTTTTCAAGCGTTCATAAATGAGAATCTAGAAGATTTCATTAGGAAATTCAAGCTACCTCTTCGTAGAAAATGTGGTTGAGTAGCATTGACAAATGACAGGCAACGAAGGCCATGAATAGAAAGTTTAGGGAGCACGCCCAACGTTTTCTGGTTGAAGCATTGATTAATGGTTGATAGAGAAACCACAGCTAAAAATGTTTCAGATCAATTGTTTCAGATAACACAACACTTTTTTGTTGTCGTAGATAACCCAGTTCATAATCGAAATCACGCCAGTGTTGACGAAAAGAACAGCGAAGTCGCTCCAACTGCATCGGTCCTCAGTGTCGTGCAGGCTTCCTACGCAAGACGCAATGCAAGAGCAGAAGTGAAATATTGAGCACGCAGCAAAGACTAGAGCATTTCCTTGGCAAGTGTATTCGATGCTCACAAGTGCAGATGCAGCGCAAATTGAAGTGCCCAATTTCAGTAATCACCGGTCGTTTAGAATCCTTGTTTGTTAGTTTTACTACGAGATAAACGACTCCGAGGCCAACTAAAGAACCTCCACAGACAAAGGTCATCAACACCTGCAGAGTGCTTATGTTTAAATAAGATTCTCCACTTGCCGCTTCCACCACATTGAAACTTCTCGAAAAGTGTTCGCCCGCATTGGTGATTGTGGCCAATTGGGATGCGACTTTTAGGCTGGCTATTGCCAATGCCAGGATTTTAGTACCAATGAAAACTTGTTCGCTGATAGGTAAGCTACAACGTAGAGTTGCGAAGATTGCCATTTAGCAAACTTTTTGAAGACTGGATTTGGCCCAATTTTCGAATCGTCGATGCGTTCTTCGAACTTTGTGAGAGCGAGATAAGAGTGATAGTAGTAGATGAGAAAAAATGGTGACAAGATGCGAACTAGAATAGTCCAGGTGGAGCTGCCAAACAATTGTATCGCTGTTTTATGAGTGTGTACCTAAATGTAACATTATTCGACAATGTGCGAACCTCAAACGAACGAAAAATATTCAGCACAATTAACGCGATGTTTAGAGCTTGCAAAATCTGACAGTATCTAGGTTAAGTTTCGTTAACGATGTTACTTACGCGTATAGGGAACTTGCTCGTTTTGCAATAAGAAATCTGGCTGAGATTTGACAACAGGTGGCTTTGAATAAAAATATGAACAAAAGAGCAGAGACTGAATATGAAGAAAGACGCATGCGCAGTGGCAAAAATCGTCCCAGCGGTAGCTAAAGACGTTCATAGAAGCAAAAATATGCGCACCTATAAGCGAGAGAAACGCAATAAAGCAGGAAATATTTTGGCAGGCACTTGAAAGTGTTGGCGCGCAACTCTCGTCCTTGCTAACGACTCTGTTGTGCAAGAAGAAGAGTACAAATCCGCAGCAACACGCTGACAAAAGACAAGTAAGAGAGAAAAGAAGGTGGAGCAGCTGAAATAGGAAAATCAGCGACAGAAATTGTTGTTAAAACCTGCAGCGACTGAAGAGCAACGCAAACAATAGCCAGAACAGTAACTACGAGAACGATAAGTGCAGTGATTGATAGCTTCGGACTGATTGTTTCAGTGAAAAGTGTCTTTTCGTTGCGAAAGCGTAGCACCACCTGGCGTGCGCTTTCAAGAGAAAATACAACAACGAAATGGTACCTAAAAGTTTTTTGCGCTGAAAAATAACGCACATTGCTTCGAGAGCAATTCGTTGCCATCCATGCTCATCTTTTGGAATTCGGAAGTCCACGACAACTTTATTCATGGCTTCGATGAGAAATATGGCGAATCGAGCCAGATTCACCACGATAATCATCATGAAGACAGCTCGGGTTGTCGTTTGGTAGGAAATCCAGCGATTCTTGGGAAATTTTGGCAGTTGAACCTGATTTGTATTGTATTTACTCCAAGAATTTTCAAATAAAAACCTTCTCAATGAAGCAAAGGCAATAAAATTGCAGAACGTTAAAGACAATGTCGAAAGAGAAAACGAGGCGTTGTGTGCCACACGTATGATGAAACCAAAAGTCGAAGCCAGTGTAACAGAACAGTAAAAAGGCGAGACTGTAAAGGATGCCGAGGAACGCGATCAACGTGTACAGCCCTAAAATATTTCGAAAAATGAAAATTTCTAGGCAAACATCGTCCGCAAATTGGTATTCGTCGCCAATAAGGCTTGCTACCGAAGATGAAGGCTACATACAGAAGAGCTCCAAGTAAGGTAAGACTTTCAATTGAGATCTGCAAGTCTCGAGACAGCATGCTTTCCTTACCCCATATGTTTTCGCTAAGCGAACTTTATCCTTGCTCTGAAGAACGGACGAAATACGAAGAAGTGCGCGAAGAGTAACAAGAACGATAGCAATGCCGGTGATAACGAGAGAGCTTTAACGATAAGTTTTTTTTAAAAGTGTGAACGAACCTAAAGATGGACTCTCGTTTCGTTGACAGGCTGGTTATTGTCGAACGGGGCGAGATAAGACGGCCTTCAACGTTGGAATCCGTGGCGGTAGCCAAGGAGAGGACGCCCTCGCTGATGACGCTCTCACGCCTTCAGTTGTTAGAAGACGAGTTTGAAAAAAATACAAAGGACGAACCGAAGATCCTTTGAATCCATAGAACGGCCAGTGAAGACTCAAGCTAAGAGTGCAGTGCTGGGCGCTTATCGACAAGGGGCATTAACCTCGATCTTCATGAGAGTGAAAACAAAGCTTGTGAAGGAAGGAATTGGGTCAAGCGTCTTCTCAAAACACTCGATTCGACGCCAGGGAGATTATTTTTAGTCGGTCATCTCTGACTCATTTGATATGAACACTTGGGTAATACGTAACTCGTGTGTGCACTTTTAATACAGGAGCAGGAAAGAACGTTCTCTGTTTAATGAATGTGACAGTGACACCCCTACTTCTTATAGGGAAAACACCAACAATCAAACTATTACAAATGTAGACACTTAGCACATCTATTGATCGCTGCAAATGAGAGCAGTGCTCGGGATGATGGTTTCCATGAACATGAACTGACCGCTCTCACTCACATCAGACGTGAGTTCCAGCGTTACTGTGTCAGTGCCCAAAATATAGTTTATGTTGCCCTGAAACAGTAGTAAAAAATGAAAAGGACGACCGTCTTCGCTGTCCTCAATGCTCACATTTTGACTTTTTTTTTGAGATGAAAGAATTTGAAAGAATTTATTCGAAGAAGGGGGGGGGGGGAAAGGGGAGGAGACGGCACAGACGACGGCGGGTCCGTCTCCAGTGCAGACGATTGTTTGACAGCCAGTAACTGTCGCCATAGCATTTCCGACATTCGTCACATACAGCACGTCCCATTCGCAGTCTGCTAAGGCAGAATTTTCAAGTAGAATAATACACAGTCGAAAACCTGAAGCCTCGGTCGTCGTAGTGGCTGCGACAATGGTCGTTGAGGTTGCTGTTGAAGCCGTCCTCGAAGCAATCGTGGCCGAGCTAGTTGTCACAGCAGCGGTCGTAGTGGCGACGGAATTCGGTCTCGTAGTTATGGACGGGGTTGTCGAGGGGGTAATACCACCGCCAGTACAGGCAAAATTAAGACACCTGGTTTCGCCATCAAAAGGCGTGAAAGTCTTTTTTGGATTATGTTTGTCTCGCGAAAAAGACCTCCCACGAATAGCTCGAGGGTCTGCATGAGCGCGCAGTGGTGCTTTGATCCACCTTCGAAATGATGAACCCTTGGATGTTTTCAAGACAGCAGAGAAAGGACAAGAAAGTACATTGAAATATAAATGTTTATTTTTCTAGTGCTGTTTAGAAGCTCTGAGGAGGTGTCCACGAATGTTTTCAAGACACGTTGTGGAGTGACAATGGAAGAAGAAGACAAGCGGAGAGCAGACTCGCCGCACGAGGATCCACTCTGGCACGTTGCCGTAGAAAATCTTTGCCGGTATATCGTTTGCGGTCTAGACAGAGCTTAGGAGGAGATATTTGACCATGCCTGGCTGGTGTCGAAATAGTCGAAGATACACTGTGCAATGTTGAAGAATATCAAGAGAATAATGAGCTGCTCATTTTGGTTTTCCTGAAAGACGGCAAACCTGCTCAACATGTCCTCGTGTTATCCATCGCCAGCGCAGCGTTTCCAAACGGCGCATCGAAATCCGACTCGTGTAGAAAATGAAAAGAGTTTGAAGGCTGACTTGAAGAAGGCGTATCGATGATAGAATTTGACGAGCTGTATGAAAGCCTTGATCCGTTTCGACAAATGTCAAGAGGCAGACTGTATGTGAAAGAAAATTTGTGAAAGCTTGGCTTACTCAAATTGCTGACGAATTTGCCGACAGTAGCGACGATCAAAAGGATTTCGTCTGTGCCTTTGAGAGTTTCGTTATCGTGACGATTCCATGCGGGTGACGACAATTCCATATTTCTAAAAGCGAGGAAGAGGACAATAAGGCACACGGTAGCGGCAGAACTCGCGAAGCTCAAGGCGCCGAGAATGTACTGCAATATTTTTGACGAAAATTTGAACAGTCTACATTTACACCCGTTTGTATCCGCTCAATAGAAATACTCGAATTGATTGCGATGGAATGATGGCTATGTTCATGAATGTCCAATTCGTCAAACGATTCATATAGATCGAAAATGACCAAGAAAGCGCCGACGAGAACAGCAAATCCAATGAAATATCCATAGGCTGGAAGAGAGGAACTGCGGCAATTTAATGGTACCGCTTTCAATTGTCTCTAAATCAAAGTAAATCTACCAATTGCTGCATCAAGCCTGTGTTATGAGGCGATGCGAGCGAAACCACATTTCATAAAAGACGACGATCCCAATCATGGAGTACTCGATAATAAAAGACGTTCTAAAAGTTGAAAAAACTATCATGTAAGTTGTATTTTACCGAACTAAGATCAATTTGTGACCACTGGCATGGACCTTGCGAATTTTTTGAGTAATAACCATCTAAAAGCGTAATCCATATTACCTCAATTTTCAAGACATTTAAACCTCTTCATAAGTCACGTATGTCAAGAACATAACGATGTGTCCAGCAAGAGCGAACATGAAAAACGCATTCGAAAATAGAGCACCATAGATTTTGTTTTTGAGCAGCAACGCTATTTGATTTACGTACCAGAGCTGCAATGTTTTTATGGTTCAGGACTTACCAGACTGTTGTCATAAACGATCCAGTTGAAGACGGCAATAAATAGAACTCGAGAAATGTAGATGGTATAACCAGACGAGGAGCAGTCGTGAGCGTGCCCATTATGCCAACCGAGTAAGCAAGAAGTTACGTGAACGCTGAAGTGAACGATGGAAACAGCGGCGAAGACTGTAAATAAAATGCTTGAAAAAATAACATTACGCGATGAAATGCAGCGCAGATAATGACTTCCCGTTAAGCGTATCGCTTGGTGTTGGTGCTCGTTATATTGTCGATTCTTTAGTGAAGCGAAAAACGATAGACAAAACAAAGTAATTGGAGTCAAATAAATAATAGCGGTCACGATCTAAATTTAAGTATTTGTGTCCTTTGAACATAGAAAAACCAACCACATCGGCTTTACCATGGTCAACAGGAAAGTTCCCGCTAACATCGGCAACTCCTTTGATTCTAAGAATAAAGCCACAACTTGCAATCATTTGCACGAGCACTTGAAAACAGATGAAAATGTGTTCTTCTAAAGAAAGTCTGAACGAAATCTGTAAGACTCTATTTTAAGTGTACCTATTCATAGGTGACGTTGCGCTTGTTCCCACGTCTTCGAAAATTTTCTCGTTGCAGGAGAGGACGACGTAAGAGAGATAATAGTAAATAGAAAAGAATGGAGAACAAATTCTGGCAATGATTTCCCTTGATGGATGCTTTGTTTCATCGAGTGTATTCTTCAGAAAAAATGTCCTTGATTTTAGTGGAAAAATCTACCTACCTCGTAAACATGGAAGACATTCAAAATCATCGTTCCGAAATTAAGGCTCTCGAGTAGCTGAAAGATGCGACGCTGTTTTAGCTTACCAAGATAGAAACTCGTCTTTCACGAATGTTTCTAATCAGATCCAATTTTAGGAGCAGTTGACTCTGCACAAAAACGTGTAGACAGCAGAGGAAGTTGGAGAAGATATCGATGAAGTTGAAGTTTGTGGAAATAAAGTGTTCTATAACAAAACAATTATCAAATGTTTAACTATTGTATAACCAACCAAAAGTGCTCATGAAGATAAAGAAACTGGCTATCTGCAGAGCAAAGGTCGTTGAGAAAATATTTGTGCATGACAAAGTTGTTTTCGATGTCTCCGCGGATAACTGTGAGCGGAAAATCCAAGTGCTGATGCCAAGTGCAGTAATTGTGAAGCAAATTTCAGTCAGATCAAAAAGCTACAAAAGTTCTTTGTGAAAAGCGTAACTCACCAATTTCGATTGAAGCGAAACAGCCGCAATGCCCGCCAAAAGAGTCAAAGCGATGATGGGGATAGAGCACTTGAGCTTTCTTAATGGAGGCGTTGCGGGCCCTTCATTCGATTGTTTGTGAGAGTGCATGCTTTGATGCGCCAGTCGGGCGCCTTCCAGTGAAACTATCATCACAAAATGATTTCTACAAAAATAACAATTTTTGCTTCAGAGCTAACAATGCTTCAATGCCAATTCGATGCCACGGTTCCTCTGCTGGTGGCAAGAGATCCTTTGAGATGAGAGAAGCAGCAGTCAGAGCATTTAGGCCGAATCGAGCCATGTTCACCGTAATTATTGCGGTGAAACCAATTCGATTCAGAGTCTCCGCCGACAGAAAGCAATTCCATCGACCCCGAGGCATTTCCAACTGACGGACTCGATTAGTCTAGGACAAACTAACCTTCTCAACAAAACAGAGACAATACAACTGCAAGATATTGAAGAAAGATCCGAAAATGTATCCAATTTTCTGATTCGCACAGGCTTTCGTCGCAGAAAAGTCATAGCCATCAAAGCAGTAAAAGATGAAAAAGATTCCGTAAATTGTGTGTACTGCTGCTATCACCGAGTATTGCCCTGAGTAGTTTAGTTGAATGCAAGTGAAGGAATATCCTTGCATCGCCCTCGAATCGGAAGAAGTCGACATCGTTTCAAACTTCCGAGAATAAAGAAAATGCACAACAAACATGCGGCTCCTGTCATGCAATGGGCAATTATCTGATAACATTTGAGATTTTGAATCAAAAAATACCAAATAAGCCGAACTAAAGGCGACTCTTCCACCACCTTGAAGTAGAATCGAAACTTGTGGAACAACGCGGAGTGTGACGAGAAAAATTGCCACACCCGTGATACAGGAAGAGATTCCTTTTATTCTTCGACCTGGAAGCCTACCGGGGGCAACGCAACATTTGAAAGTTTGTAAAGAACCAAAATTTTGTTATCAAATAATTATTTCGTGATTTGTTTCACGTCAAAGACTTTTATTCAAGCACTTTTCTTCTCCACATGCCGAATGTGATTGCGGATCTCGTCGAGACAAGAGGTGGAGTGGCAGTGGAAGAAGATGAGGAGAGGGGTGCAGAGACGAATAATCATTGCCCATTCTTGTTTACCGTAGAGAAACTTTGTCACATCGGTTGTTGCAGCCTAAAAAATTCTTTTGTTTTCCAGATATGTTAACCTTGGCTGTTTCGAAATAATTCAGAACCAGCTGAGCCAAATTAAAAAAGATTAGCAGCAAAATCAGCTAAAAGATAAGCTTTGGGCCGAGAAATGACGAACCTGCTGAACATGCACGTAAGAGAACTTCCAGAAACGGAGCTTCTCCAAATTCTCTTTGCGAATTCGAACGCGGTTAGCATAGAAAATGAAGAGAACTTGAAGACTTGCACGAATCAGAGTAATCAAGGAGAGAGCAAGCTGATGCGGCACCAAAGCGTAAGTGTTGCATTCACAAAAGGCAACAACGCCAACTGAAACGTTTTTAACGTTTTAAACGAAAATCTGTCTTACTGAAACTGTGAACAAAGACTCCGATGGCAGCAACGATGAGGAGAATTTCGTCGATGCTCTGGCCACTATCATGCTCTTCTTGTTCGACTTCGTCTCCATAGGAAACGACGCTCAGCCACCGAGCAATCACGGACTTCCGTCTTCGTAGAAGACAGTTTTCGGCTCTGTGAAACATCAGCAGAAGGAGAAGAAGGCAAGGAACGGCAGCGAGATTAACGGCATCAAGGACTCCGATGAAAAGCTAAAGGCGTGCAAATAATGACAGAAGAGAAGAGAAGCTTACAAGAAGGGCAGTGCGCAGATTTTCCAAGTCGTCAATTGTTGGCTTTTTCGCTGCGAATATTGCTGTTGGCACTCCATTTGAGCCGTCGAGGATGGCATAAAACATGATGACAACAGTGAAAGTCAGGACTGTTAGACAGAAACCAACAAAGAGCCCATAGGACGGAGCCGTTTTCTGACCGCCGGCTTCAACGCCCTTGAAACGTTGTCTGGAAGTGTAAGGGAAATCTTACGTGGCGAGAGTAGTGCTGTATTTTTCGCCACATCTCATACAAGACCACAACGGCAATCATAGCGTACTCAATCACGACGGTTATTCTGAAGATTCCAACATAGAATTATCGATCAAGAGCAATGCATACCTGTATTCCATAAGTTTATTAGAAGGGCTAGTATCCTCGACAGGATAATCGTGTTCGATGACGTGCTCGTATAACATTATCTGAGGCGGGAATTATATATATTTTTAAAGCCCAACCTCCTCTGACGCAACGTGAGTGATGTAGAGTGACGCGTGCCCAGCAATTGCTCCCAAGAAAACAAGACCCAAC
Organism: Poikilolaimus oxycercus; assembly: GCA_034700245.1. Classification (NCBI taxonomy): domain Eukaryota; kingdom Metazoa; phylum Nematoda; class Chromadorea; order Rhabditida; family Rhabditidae; genus Poikilolaimus; species Poikilolaimus oxycercus. The sequence continues at coordinate 3,447 of JAQIXL010002337.1, read as the reverse complement.
CAGTGGGCATTCTTCGGCCGCTCAGCTGAATTTAAAAATGAGGAATAGAGAAAGCCAAGCTGAAACATTGCTTATCAACGCCTTTTGACAAGAGAGACCTTCTTGTTGTCATAAATGACCCAGTTGAAAACTGTTATAAAGATAATGCTCGTGCAGTTCATAATATAGTCATGAGCTGTGCAATCGTTTGGATTTCCTTGTTCATTAGCGCAAGTGCAAATGCACATTGCAAAATGAAATACCGAGCAAACAGCAAAAACTGTAAACAGTATATGTTTGTCCAGGAATGACTCACATGTACACGTCGCTCGCAGATAAAAGTGTCCAATTTCGGGAAAACGTGGAATTTCGTCACCCGTTTTCGTAAAAGTTATCCAAAGAGCGACGATGATGAAACCGACAATGGCACCGCCAAAGATTCCGAGACGCAGAATCTAAAAATTTCAAAAACAATTTGTAAACTTACTGAATCGAAAAGATTGAAGCTTTGTGAAAAATCGCCTTTTGCCTCGAGAATGTCCGCAATGCGTGCCATCACTTTCAGACTGATAGTCGCCACCAAGACTATTTTTATTCCGTTGAAAATATATTCTCGAGGAGGAACCCTAAACACATTGACCGCGGCGAACAACTTGCCGAAGTGACCCGGCTATCTCGTCATCTGGCATTGCTCCCTCATGGGCGCACAATCTTTTGTATGAAAGAAAGTAGAATAAAAGACAGAAAGGCGAGCAGACTCGAGAAGCGAGAGCCCAGATTTTGCGTCCATAGAGTTTGTCCAGGCTCTCGTCGCGGTGCACCTAGAAAATATTTTATTGTAGTGCGACATGACTCACTTCCAGAACGCGAAAAACATTAAGAATCAGGAAGCACAAATTGAGATTGGCCAGAATCTGTAATCATAGATTGCCCAACGGTAACACTTACCCAGATGACCCAACACAATCGCTTGACGGGGTAAATGAAAGGTAAGTTGAAAGAGAGCCAGCCTTGGATGAGAATGTGAATGAAGCAGAAACTGTTCATGAGAAGGAATGATAGTTGATTGTTTCTTGGTGAAACAATGCCCACTAGATACTTTAGAAAAGCACAAGGAGAAACTCTACCGATGGCACTCGCAAAGGCGAAGAAAGCACAGAAAAGAATGTAGGCATTAGTGCGCGATGTTTCGCTTTTCTCCAGCTCAGAAACGGCCGCTTCGGGACGGAGTTGCGCGTATTTCCACTGAATGAAAGCGACGTAGCCGCAGATAAGAGAGGCACAAATTGAGAAAACAGCAATACTCAAGTGAAAAAACTAGGGCAATTTGATTTAAAACCAAAACATTACGAGACACGACTTCAGAAGCATTGCTCCAAAACCCAGTGCCAAGCTTGTTATCGTCGCAATAATCGTCATCGATATTTTCACAAGTTCATACTTTAAAATTGGCCGCATGATTTTCACATTGGAGCCAGTCAGACGGTTCAGTGTGTGAGTAGCGCATTCCATGCAGAGAATGATGGCATAGTGGTACCTGGGGCTTAAACGTTTGGGAATACAACTCACAAGGCTTCAATGCCCAGGCGGTGCCAGATGTTGTCGTTATGCTCTTGCAAGACATCTCGAACAGCGAGCTTCGCCGTGTACATAAAATAGATTCCAAAATTGGCAATATTAGCTGCAGCAATTATCACTAAGCCGCTTCGCTTCATCATTTCTGGTGCCACCCATTTATTCCAACGACCCAATGGCATTTGCAACTGAAAATTAAAGATTGAAAGACTTCCCAACCTTTTCGATAAAGCAGAGGCAGTAGAATTGCAACACGTCGAAGATGAAAACGAAGATGAAAGTAATCCGTTGGCTGGTGCATTTTTCAGCGAAATGCATGTCGAAACCATCGTAACAGAGAAACATGAACGTGATGTCAAAGCCAAATCTCGCGAGGCAAAGGAATGCGAGAAGCCCTAACAACTTATTAGACCGCATAAAAAGCTCACATCGTCCAGGAAGAGGAAGCAGATGACAATATGAACGACTTCCGACAAGAAGGCCGATGTAGAACAAAACTCCGATGGCAGCCAGAATGTCGGCGCTTATCTACAGATTGTTGAATTTATTTTTTTAAGGCAAACTGTGTAGAATTCGGGATAATAGACACCGCCTTCTCCCTTGATGAGCATTGAGAATCGAAGAAGAACCCGTAGCGTTACCAGTAGAATGGCTACGCCGGTGAGAAGGAGACGACTGAAAGCACAAAAGGTTGCTTTGCAGACCGGCTAACCACAAAACGGAGCAACTTTCCACATGATTTGACCCTGGAGTTGTAACACGAGACTCGTCAGTAAGGGAGGCACTCGAAGGTGTTTGAGTAAAACCGGAGTCGCTGTCATTTCTGAAGAAAACTATCCTACTGTAAAAAGATGTGAAAACCGTCGAGGAGAATCGTCTGCGGTCATAAGGAAGTCCTTGCGGTCGACTTTCGTCGTGAGATGCGAAGTGTTTGAATTACGTAGGCGAATGCCGTCCCCGCCCCAACCCATAAAACGTCTTTCGTGGTCTTTCCTTTTCAGAAGGTTGTTGTCCCTTATGGAATCCACCTTCACTTGCTGTAAACTTGCTCTTCCTTGAGGGCGTGGTTAGGTTGGAAAGGCCATGATGTTTCCTTTTGCGAAAGCCACGCCTACGCTGTGAAATATTTCGTCAACATTTTTTTTATTCATAAAGGAAACGACAGATAAGCACCTCGAGTTTATTATTTCGTTCATTTTCAATGGTAGAAAGCAAAGTCTGGAGTCTTTGGTTCTTAAGGAATCTCCTCGGTGGTGCATCGTATGCCGGTGCTTGGTACAACGTTGTTCATGAACATGAACTGACCGCCCTCGCAAGTGAATTCCGCTGTGATTGTCTCATCTGTGCCTTGTGCGTATGTTATTCCCGGCTAAAATATATCTAGTTGGAAGGAAAGTCATGAAAGGCCTACGTCTTGTTCATCCTCGATAGTGACGGCGCCTTCTCCCGTGCACATGATGACTTGACATCCAGAGACCATCGACGTCCCTGTTCCCGAGTCAACGACAGGGAGCAGTGTACAGCCGCATGCTGAAAATTAGAGGCATTGCGTTAGAAGCTGCAAATCTCACCTGATGCTGTAGTAGTGGCTGCTGTTGTCGTGGTGGCTGCCGTCGTTGCAGCGGTCGTCGTCGCGATCGTCGTCGTCTGAGCCGCCGTTGTTGGTGCGGCTGTGGTAGGGGCTGCTGTGGTCGGTGCAGCTGTTGTGGGAGCGGTCGTCGATGGAGTAATTCCTCCTCCAGTTGCGGCACAGGTCCAAGTCAAAGGTGTAAAGGTCAAGGCAAAGACGACGTAGAAGGGGGCAAGCAGTCGAACCATCCTTACATATAATAAAGGGCGACCTGTGTTTGTGTGTCACGTTTTCGTGGCCGAGTGGGTAGTGAGCTAGACTTC
>JAQIXL010002336.1:0-13454 GCA_034700245.1 Poikilolaimus oxycercus | reverse complement strand
CAAGGAATAGCTCAATTTCGAGGACCCCGTTTACCCCTCTCAATCAACCGCTTAGCAGCTGCAAACAACTTCATTCTACGTAATTTTTGACGCTCTTTCGAATGGTATATAACGTTCCGGGGGTCTCAACTTCCGCTAGACGACCTTCCCTTGTGAGTGGGAACGTCACCGTGGCTCCTCAATTTTCACGCCAACGCGGGAGAAAATTGAAAAAAAAAACCGACAACCGCCACGACAAAACGTAATTTTCGATTCCAATAAAGGCTTTTACGAGACAAACGACGCGCGCCCGATGGTTCCTCGTCGTCGTCCCGTGCCGGGGGCCGATATTGTGTTTTCTCTGTGGGCAGCTTTGGTCTTGACGAGAGCGGCGGGTCAGATTGTGACTCATGAACGATTGGAGGAACCACCTCCGCTTCTTCCTATCGACGCGCTTCTTCCCTTGCTTTCCATGAAGAAAAACTCTTTCAAAGAGGCGATCCACCCCCTTTTCGAGGAGCCTTTCTCACCCCGCCGAGTCTGCGGTGTTTGCTTTGCGCCTCGAGGGGAAAAACGTCTCGGCGTGGTCGCCTTCTCTGGGATTCTGAGAAGGCGTCGTTTTCCTTCTCCTTGCAAGGTTCTCTGCTTGTCAGTCCCATATGCAGGAACCTAGAATTAGTTTTATTTCCGAACATTTCGCAATCGTGGATGCTCGGAAGAAAGAATTGCTATGTCTACCCTGGATGTGTCACGACAAGCCGCCCTTTCACATTCAGGCGGTTGCTTATTTCGACGCGTCCTTCAATTTTCCGTTTGCTCCTACTCTTGTTTCTGAAACAGAAGGGGCTTCTCAATTACGGATCTTGTCTTGGAAGAGCGTGTATTTGACACGTGTTGTCTCTCTTGCCACCCACGGGGTGTTTCCTCATCTCGGGTAATCCTGGACTTGGCGGTACCGATGGGAAAGAGCATTTCGTATTTCGACGGAAGGCTCAAAGGGCAATTGGACTAGCGAAGGCCAAAGCACGCGAATTTGGCCGGCGTCTCGAGGTCCCTCGCCTTGTCCTCTCCTTGACGTTTTTGGGATGAGCCTTGCGTGACGTGTCCGTATCGGTCTTCAGTCTTTCTTCTCGCATCGTCCAATTCTTTCACTCACGAACATTTTTCCAAACCGCTCTCAAACCACTTACCATTGAAGTCATTTTCAACGCGAAATGTTGTGAATACCTGGTAACTCATGTGAATTTCTCCAGACTCTTCCCCCATCACTCTCGCTTTCTCTCCCCGGGCGACCTCCGCCACAATGGTTTCCTGATCCGTCACCACGCCGTCCAACGTCCGAATGAAGATGTCGCGCGAAGGCTTCGACCGAGCGGCGGCGCTGCTCACCTTCGCCAAATCCTTCAAGAAAGTGCGCCGCGCCAAGTCGGCCATGCCGCGGCGAAGAAAACGTCGACGACGAATGAGAAGACGATGGCGCAGTCTTCCAAATGTCAAGAGTCCCGAAGCAGCGGATGAACAGAGAGGAGTGGCGAGTCGGCAAAGAAGCGTTAGTCTGAGGAGTCGACCGCCAAGTCCGAGACCCGGATCTTCGGCGACGACAAACGGATCACTCGTGCCAAATTTGATTCCGAACGGGAAGCCACACGGCTCCTGCAACTTGGAACCTCCGAAGCCGGTTCCCAAGCCAAAAGTCCATCTCCTCGATGTCTATGAGCAACATAAACGAAATGGGTACTACTCGAGGGTAAGTTCAACTTTTTCTACTAGCACAGAGCCATCCACTGCATTTGAAATCGGGTGATTCATTAAACACCTGCGTTGAAACAAACCTGAAAGAGTTGCAAGCTTGTCAAAGAGTTCTCAAAAAGCCTCAAACTAACCCTTCTTGTTGTTTAGTCGACGGTTCTGGATGGCGAGGGCACGTCGACGGCGGCGACAGCCTTCTACAAGAGCATCGACGCCATGCCCAACATGAACGTGACGAGGACGAAGAAGTCCATTCCGCTCGTCTCCGAACTTGTAAGTTTCCATGTCGTCGTTTGTCTTCCTTCTTTCGATTCGAACAATCTCAGGATGGTCTTGATCGTTCTAAACAAAATTAGACTTCTCCAAAGATTCAAGATTGGTTTCTGTCAATCTTTGTAAAGAGTAGGCGTGGTGCACGGAGATTCAACCGCGTTTGGCGGTTCTGAGAAATTTCAAAGAAGTAATTCCGTTAGCCAAACGATTTCGATGTTAGTTGCAATGATTCTTCTAAACGGAAAAGTTTCGTACTTCTATTGAATGCCCATGATTATTGGTGTACCATATTCCAGGTCATGAAGGTAAGACAACAGAGACTGAGAGAGATTCTGGCGATTGCTCTGAACGGCGGTAAAAGCCTTCGCCTGCTTGCATGCTTCTTCTTCTTGCAATAATGAACAGCTGGAGGAGTGAACAAAAACAGTGAAGATTGATTGCGAAAGAGAAATTTTCTTCTGTCAGAACACGATTTTCTTTTGCAAGACAACCTTTACTAAAGGAAGCGCCCTCGATGAAAAGCACACGTAGTCACTCTTCACAACCCACACTCGCTGTTCCTCTCCACGGTCTTGGCTTGCCCGAAATGGACTTCCTAGAGCCTCTTGAGGCGTATTTTCTAGAATCCTTTAGTCTATTTTACTCTAGAACCATGTGTAGCCTGGACATAACTGATTCTGAAGAAAAAGAAAAGAAAATTCCAAAAGATCAAGAAAATGAAGATGAAGAGGTTCGCTGAGAAAACTGCTTTACTAACTTTGAAGTTTGCTTTTTTACTAATTCAAGTTTGTCCATGCTTACGCTGCCTGGTCTTGAAACTTACAATAGCTTGGAAGGTTTGCCTCTAGCGGTCATGGGTTATGCTGAAAGGATCTTGGCTTGACTTAGCTTCTCCTACTAGCTATCTCTGAACGGCGACTTCAACGGCGCTCAACGGCCTGGCATGAATGCTTTTCTAGCGATTTGAAGCAGCAGAAGATCTACAGCGTCAACTTCTTCATCGCTTTGGGATGCTTTTGCGGCTTTCCACTTTTACCTTTTTGCTAGCTTTCAAATGAGTTTCTTCTTCTTTCTTAATTCTCGGGTTTGCAGACGATGGCCACGAAACGAGCGCAAGCCGGGTTGGCCAACGCCGCCAAGACCACGTTTGGAGACGAGGAGCTGGTGAGTGAGATATGTTACATACTTCTTCCATTGCATTGCTATCGTTTTAAAATCACTAAAAGCGTTATTTCAACGGTGCGATCAATCCATTTCTTTGCAGAAGATGCTCGTCTTCCGGAAAACGCTCCAAGCGTTGATCTACCCGATCAGTTGCACGACGCCTCACAACTTCCAAGCGACGAGTTTCCAAACGCCGACGTTCTGCTGCGAGTGCGATGGTCTTCTATGGGGAATTGCCAGACAAGGTATGCCCCTTCCTTATCAAAACAAATTCTGGAACTTCAGGTCTTCGATGCTCCGAGTGTGGTGTGAAGGTTCACGAGAAGTGCCGAGAACTCCTCAGCGCCGATTGTCTGCAAAGTAAGTCACCGTAATTCTGTGCAAAAAATGTTTCACTCTAGGAGCCGCCGAGAAGTCGAGCAAGCACGGTGAGGGCGACAAGACCCAGTCACTTATCGCTGTTATTCGCGATCGGATGAAGATTCAAGAGCGAAACAAGCCGGAGATCTTCGACATTATTAGGTAATTGAAATGTTCTGTTGACCATCTCCCCAGAATTATCTTCGCTGTTCCCGAGAAGCTACATCAAGAGACATTGAAACAGGTCAAATCTTCGATCCTTGAAGGAAGCAGCAAGTGGAGTGCCAAGATTGCGTTGACTGGTAAGGAAACATTTGAAAGTCATTGATGATTGCTTTCCAGTGATGTGCGCCCAAGGCCTGATCGCGAAGGACAAGACGGGCAAGAGCGATCCCTATGTGACAGCTCAAGTCGGGAAGGTGAAGCGACGAACGCGAACCATCCATCAAGACCTTAATCCCGTGTGGAACGAGAAGTTCTTCTTGTAAGTGTACATTCGTCCTGAACAAAGAGCTAGCGTTCAAAACGTTTTGCACCGAAGATTAGGGATGCGTGAATCAGATTCTATTCATAGAAAATATTTGATCTAAATGCTTTCGCGATGCAACTCCGCCTGATCAAAAATTTTCTGAAGCCGCGACAATTCAGCAAGATTGCCTTCGAATTAATATCATTTACAATAATAGATGCCGAAACGTACCCATTTTTAGTGAATGCCACAACTCGACGGATAGAATCAAGGTCCGGGTATGGGATGAGGACAACGACCTCAAGTCAAAACTCCGACAGAAGCTCACTCGAGAGAGCGACGATTTCCTTGGCCAGGCCATCATCGAAGTTCGAACGCTCAGCGGTGAAATGGACGTCTGGTACAATCTTGGTGAGCTTTATACAAACGCAGCCCAAAAGCGATCGAAGTTGTTGGAAATCCCGCTGAAAGAAGCAATTAGTGAAACATATGAATCGATTTGCAGAGAAGCGAACGGACAAGTCGGCCGTCTCCGGTGCCATCCGACTGCACATCTCGGTCGAGATCAAAGGAGAAGAGCGTCTTGCACCGTATCACATTCAGTACACCTGCCTTCATGAGCATCTCTTCCAGGTTTCTCGTCTTTTTCTTCTCGATTGTCGAATTCCAGAACCACTGCACCGAAAACGACGAGGTTCGACTGCCCGATGCTCGTGGTGAAGACTCGTGGAAGATCTACTTCGACGACACCGGTCAACAGATCGTCGAGGAGTTCGCTATGCGCTATGGTATTGAACAGATCTACATGGTTCGTCCTTGTGTTTCTCTCGGTGACTGGAGGATTCAGGCAATGACTCACTTCGCCTGCCTATGCACAAAATACATGTGCACCGGCGTCCCAGCAGCCTTGTCGACTCTACTTGCGAACATCAACGCCTATTATGCTCACACTACTGCCACATCCGCTGTCTCAGGTATCCTAAATGGGAAAATGACAACGTGCGCGTTTAGCCTCGAATCGCTTTGCTGCCTCCAACTTCGGCAAGGACCGATTCGTGAAGCTCCTGGACCAATTGCACAACTCGCTCAGGATCGATTTGTCGATGTATCGGGTAAGTATCGGGGCTGATATATTGTGAGTTCAAATACGCAAGCCAACAATGATCAATTGGGCGCCCCGCTTTCAAAAAAACTTTATCGGTCTTCTTGAAAACTTGAAGGTCAAAAACAGGACAACATTTCTCAGATCCACTAAGCGCGTCTCCTTCACTCTCTTTTTATATTCATGATGTTCTAAAGGTGAAGAAGAGTCGAAAGGATGCTAGGCACAAGACATGAAGCACTCGTCTTGTGTCAATTCACGGAATTCACGCCTTGTTGACCTCTTCGAAGTGTCGGGCGGCCGGCAACGACGTCAGAGTTCTCGGGCTGCTCACGCATGACCTGCTGCAGTCTTCAATCCAGACAAGAGAAGAAGGAAAAGTCGGGGCTTCTCAGGAACTTCATGACTCCTTGCTGCAAAGCGAGATTTGGGAACGCTCGGATGATTTTGCAGTAGTCGGGTATTGAAGCGCTTTCGCCGAAGCAAAAAGCAACCCAAGTGGTTTAGTGGTATGAATTTAAGGTCGAAAGTGGGGGGTCTGGCTCAGTCTCAAGTTAGGTTCAACCCTGTACGGCACAAGTGAAAGAGAGTTTCACTTTATTACACGAGAAACAACCAACAACAACAAGAAAACGAGAGGGCGAACAAAGGAATAGGGGAAAGCAACCGCTTTCCGCCCGAGCTCAAGCAACTCTAATAAAAAGGCACGCAAGCACGAGAGGTGAACAAGGCGCAAACGTGGTGCGCGCAAAAAGGCCGGCGATAGATCAAAAGTTGGGTAGATCAAAACAGAAGTCTTCGCCGTAGTGAGAAAGGATGAAGAAAGAAAAGGAAAAGAAGAAGAGAAAGGGAGAATTTGGTCGAGCGGTTCCAGGGATTGTCAAGTCAGGCAAGCCCGACACAGTGGAGTTTTGAGAAACTCGAATGAATCAGGGAAGGGGGTCTTTCGAGGGAACGGCATTCGAGCTTGACCAAATCCGAAAAGTGGCTTGTGCTCCGTTCCGAGGAAGAAGTTTTGCAAGAAACCATAAGAAACAATTTTTGCCCTCGAAAAGCACCTTCGGTGGTGAGCCTTTGATGCCATCTCAGACTCGACAAGATGCGCTAAACCTTGGTCCTTTAGGGGCAGCGTAAAAACATTTACTTTCATTAATCGAACATGTCCTCTCTCGCTCAACGAGCGGGGAGCGCTCGCGCAAGCAGCGCGTTTTATCTTTTCCGCGAGGAGGAGAGAGGAACGCAATTCTGTGAACCGCCTCAAGACCAGGGTTTGATTTTTGCCACTTAGCCCCCCTCCCCCTCGACAAGATTCTAGCCTCAAGTCCCAATCCCGCAGCGTTTCTCCCTAATGTCCTAATGGGAGAGGCTACAATAGTTCTCACTCCCTTTTCCTGAAATATCCGTGTTTACCTCGAAGTGCGCTCGTTTCCCTCCCTTCGAGGAGCGGGACGTCAGCCGAGGGGCTCAATCTCGCACAAAGAAATGTAGTTCCACATGAAGCCGTCTTTCGAAACATTGAGATGTGTGCGTGCTCAGTCTGTTCGCAACCCGTCGTTTGACGCCATCTGCACCCTCTTCCCCTTCTCATTTCTGCCCGCTCTCCTTCTCGAGGCTGTTTGATTCGATTCCTCATCCTTCATTTGCGTTGGGGCGTCCTCGATGGGGCTTCACGCCGCGGCTCCTCGCACGTCCTGAGAAGAAGCCATCCCCTCGTCGCCTCGCTTAGCCACCCCGCCCACCTCCCCTCGTCCTCCTCGAGGAGAGGACCCCTTTCAGTTCGCCTCACTTGCGACATTTACCCTCGCCTTAATGTTGATTACTCATAATTATGACGAATTTAGAAGATTAGGGGGCTTGCGCAGTTAATGCGATTATTATAAACCATGCTTGGTCTTTTGCTGGTCTGACTCACCGAGAAGAAGTCACCAGTGGGAACGTTACGCTTATTACGAAAAGGTCAAGAGAGCTTCATTAAGCATTTGCCCGCGTGCTTATTTCGATGCTGATCTCGCTGTTTTTAGTTGCATCACATCAACGATGGGTTGCCCTCTTGGTGGCAGGTCGCAATGCGGCTTATTACCCCCACCGCTGCACCCCCTCGCAGGCGTTTTCAATTCTCGTTTACTCATGGAATTCAAGGAAAATGTGCACTTTGTGTCAGGGTGTATTATGCGCGAGTTTGAAACATATACCCGCTGGGGTGGCTGGGAGGATTTCCCGAGAACGGCTGCTATTCGTAACTTGCTGTTGCTTTTGATCAACCTAGAGTCGCGGACGCGTTCCGTTTGATTTTGATGTGTTTCATTTGGCCAAGAATTGATCGGGCTCGAAAACGGGGCAGTACGAGCGTGGAGAATCGTCGAAGGAGCCAGGCCATTCCGACGAAAAGCTTCCGGTCGACGCGTCTTGAGAAGACGTCTAACACGAAAATCCTGAGAGGCCTCTCCCCCCTCTCGTGGAGTCTCGATGCTTTCTGTGGCTATGGAAACGGAGTAGACTTCGTCGTCTCCTCGGAAAATTTCTTCTTCAACCCTCTTGCTTCCTGACCTCGGCCACTTCATCTTTTTCGCTGCTAGACTCTCCTCTCTCGCGTGCCTTCCAAGAAATATCCTAACTCGATAATTGCCTCACGTCAAGCGCAAAACATCCATGATCTGTCAGAAAAAACTACAGATAGGAAAGATCCCGCGATAAATCGAGGCTCTTTTGTAGAAAACTCTAAAGATTTGAAGTGAAACAAACTAGTTGCAAACAGCGGCGACTGACGTCTGTCAAGGCGGATGTGCTCCTGAAAAACACTCTAATGATCTCGATTCACGCAAAGGTCGAAACACGTCCCCGCGCGCAGGAAATTGAGCTGTCGTTCAGTCAGGAGAGGAGTTTTGAGAAATTGTTTGTTTTAACCAATGGCACTGGCACACACCACAGCAACAGTTCATCAGTTTCTGCGTTCACTCTTAAGAACGGCTTGAATCTCACAATATGGAAAGAGCAACAAAATTCAGACAGAGACTGACTTCTTTTCGCCCTCTTGCACCTTTATAGAATGGAGGCTTTTTGAACTCGCACGACGGGCTTGAAGAGTCGAAACAAAGGCTCGTTGAACGCCTAGCAACGAGGAGGCTGAAAAACTCCTCAAACCCCACACGCGCCCATTCTGCACACGGGGAGGTTCCTGAACATTTTTTTGTTGAAAAGCGTCGGCGGGCCTTTTCGCATGTTGCCTGGTGGGCGTCCCGTCCTCGTGAGAGAGAGGGTCTCCGGGTCGCAAACCACAATTTTTGAAAAACGTAGCAACGATCGTCGCTTATAATTTTAGTGTCATGGCCTTCGTTAAGATTTGCAGCGTCGATTTGAAAATCGCGTCTTCGAATTAGAGAGGCTATTAAAGTCGTCATAAAATGATTCTTCTTGCTCATTTTCATTGCAAGCTGGCTAAACATGAATTGCAGTCGAGAGCTACTCGAATCATAAAGTTCCAATTCATTCCGCTATTGTCACTTTCAGAAACTTAATCAAAATTCGGTTTTCAGAAATATTTCCCTTCATCCTCGCCGGCGAAGCTGCAAGACCTGAAGTCGACGGTCGACCTCCTCACCTCGATCACGTTCTTTCGCATGAAAGTCCTCGAGCTGGCGAGCCCGCCGCGCGCCTCGAACGTCGTGCGCGAGTGCGCCAAGGCTTGCATGCAGGTTCGCACTTCCTTCTTCCCATTTTAGATTCTCTTAATACTTCGTGATGCCCCCGATTTATCCCACACCCACTAAACCATCTCAAAAGGCATCATATGGGGATATCAATCGTAGGGCTTCAGCACCTTTCACGAAAACACATCCGGGTTTGTCAGAGGGAGACATGGATTTGAACATCGGGGTCTTCTTCTCTCCTTCACCTTGTCGGCCTAGCGCCCTCGTAATCCTTAGCGGCCGTCATCGGATGGGGCGAATCTGCTTAGATCTCTGCTAGATCCATCTCCTTCTTACGTAAGCAGCAGCCTCGACGCCCTTCGCTCATCTCCCTCTTCCCCGCGCGACGATGTGACTAAAAATATGGGCATGTCGGCTTGAAAATAGCTCGCGAGCTTAGAAGGCGGCGGGTGGAGGAGGGAGGAGGAGGCGTCGAAGATTTAGGAGCTCTGAGGAGCGGCCATCCCCCTGTTTAGATCCTTCTTTGACTGCCGGACAAGGCGCCCGCGGAATAAAATTTGCTCTTGCATAGTGGCCGTCAACATTTTTCGCTCTCCTTTCTTTGCTGCCTGCAACTGGTGGTGACGCACAAGGGGCGATGAATATTATTTCCATTCAGATGGGAAATTATCGGAGTTCGAAGAGGTGGTTAAGGGTGAATGAGGTGAAATGGGAAGTCGCATTTTTTCTTGGAGACCGTGGTCTTTTCCCGACAATTACCCTTGTTTGATGAAAGTTTTCTATATTTATTCCATGAAACGCTTTGCCAGTTTTTCGCATTGGAAAATCGACTTTGAGTAGAGGATCTTTGATTGTTTTCATCGTCGTTTGCCCAGTTACTCCACCACTACATTACACAATCAACTTCAACCGAAAGATCTCTCTTGCTTGAAGCATATCTCTTCGTCAAATTCAAAATCACTTTTCAGGCAACATATCAGCTCATGTTCGATTCGTGCTGTGAAGAAGGCGGCCCTTCAGCCGATTCGGTCAAATTCTGGTAAGCGATCTCATAATTTTGCTGAAATACAACTTTTCAGGTATGAATTCCTCGACTACATGATGCGTGTCATCGAAGACGACAAGACCATCTACACTCCCGTTCTCAATCAATTCCCTCAGGTACATCAACAAGAAGATTACGGTATCGCTAATCTGTTCAGGAGCTCAACATCGGGCAGCTCTCGGCCAGCGATCTCTGGCAAATGTACAAGAACGACTTGAAAATCGCCCTTGAAGGTGGGTCTAGAGGCGAAAATCGCAATGACACCGTAATCTTCAGATCATGCAGCCACAAAGCGATGCACGACGCCCGAGTACATGAACTTGTACTTCAAGGTCAAGGGCTTCTACTTCAAGTACGTGGCTGACATGCCGCAGTACAAGGCAGTCGTCCCCGAGTTCCCAGCGTAAGTCTCTGTTCTCGCATCGCATCTGCTCTTCAGCTGGTTCATTCCGTTTGTCATGGATTGGTTGAACGAGAACGACGAGCATTCGATGGACATCTTGAGAAATGCCTACAATAGGGATAAGGTCGGTTGAGTTTCGTTTGTCTGCAAATAACGTCGTGAGAAAATGTTACCAGTTCCAAGAGAGGTTCGGTTTTCGAATTCATTGACCACATAACAACAGATGTTTCACATCATTCTGAAGTACCATTTCCAGGGACAAACCCCAGTGTCTCTTGGGCGGAAATGATTTTTAATTTGCAGGCGGACCAATTCCCGCAGACATCGGATCACACGAAGTTCTCGAACTCGGTGGTCGATGTCTTCACACAGCTCAACGAGGCCCTCAAACTCCTCAAACAGGTTAGTTGCATGCCCGAATGAGGAAATCTCAAACTTCAGATGGACTGCCCGAACCCAACTGTCTATGAGGACATGATGAGACGATTCTCCAAAACCTTGAACAAGGTAACGAATTTGTTAGTTGCTGGCGCATGTGTTTCACCAGGAAGAAAACATTTCTACCTAATTAACTTACGGATTGTAGGAGTAGCTTCTTTCTAACTCATCAAAACATCTTTCAGGTCTTGCTCGCCTACGCGGACATGGTGCAGAAGGACTTCCCGAAGTTCGTGAGCAACGAGAAACTTGCGTGCATTCTCATGAACAACGTTCAACAGCTGAGGTTTGAACCCTCGTGAATATTTAAGCGTCTTCTGTGTGTGCGTTCAGAGTTCAACTCGAGAAGATTTTCGAGAACATGGGCGGCAACACCCTCGACGACACCTCGAAGCAAGTGCTGACCAACCTGCAGAAGAAGCTCAACGCCGTCCTCGAGAATCTGTCCAAATTGGTTAGAATGGCTTTCGATGGAGGATTGCTATTTTTAGTTTGCCGCCTCGCTCGAGCACAGCATCCACGAGCAGATGAACAAGCTCGGCGTTCTTCTCACCAAGATCAAAGGCCCGCAATTGCAGAAGTCTCAAGTGTCTGGAGTAAGCCTTTCTTCCACAGTCTTCAAGCACTTTCTTGAAGTGAATTCTCTACGTTGTCGTTTTCAGGAAGTCGATGCAGTTCTCGAGCCTCTAATGGACCTCCTCGAAGGCACCCTCCAGAGATTCGCACAGCAATGCGAGAAGACCGTGCTCAAATATCTTCTCAAGGACATCTGGAAGATCACGGTTCAGTCGATGGAGAAGCTCGTCGTACTTCCGCCTCTTTCGGACAAGGCGGTGCGTTCCTCGGCTTCTTGCTTACATTTCCGTTTTCATTGCAAGGGCTTGAATTTCAAGGACAAACTTGGTTTTTGGGTTTCTTATTTTGGGATTTTTACGGGCTTCTCTATTTCAGCTCCTCAAACAACTTCCGAACACAAAGATCGGCGACATGACGAAGATAATGCAAAACAACTTGAAGAACGTCGACCTCAAGAGCGTCAAAGACATGATGGTAGGCACGCATGGCGCACTCTCGGTGTCGTCGTCGTGCTCTGACGTCTGTGAAGTGTCGACTGCACGTAGCCGCGAGATATCTTTCAATGGGCGTTTTAAATCAGTGAGACATACATAGTTTTGATAGTTTGGAAGGGCTGATTCTCAAGAATTGATCTTCTACTGCTCCTCTATGCATGCATCCCTTTTGTACGTGCTGTGAAATACGTTTCAACCGCTTTGCATGATCACCAATAGTCGAGAAAGACGTTTCGTCGGTCTTGCACTGACCGTAAATTTCAAAATTACAGGATCTCGCCAGAGAATCGGAGCGTTCGTTGACACCAAAGCAGTGCGTCGTCCTCGATGCAGCTCTCGACGCCATCAAGGTGGGAATTGTCAAAGCTTCATGAAATTTGTTTAGGAGTGCTTCCATGCCGGTGGCCAGGGTCTGAAGAAGAACTACTTCGAGAAGAGCACCGAGCTCCAATCGTTGAAATACGCTCTCTCGCTGTACACGCAGACCACCGAGCAGCTCATCAAGACCTTCGTCGCTTCGCAGAAGAATCAAGGTGAGTTGCGAGAATGCGATGAATTCGGTCCTTGGCAAGAATGGCAATTGCTGAAAGATGTGAACGTGAAAAACTCTGAACGTGTTTCACTCCACACTCTAATAAGATTTCTATCTCGATAGAGGCCCAAAGGGCGAGAAAAGGGGAAGTTTCCTTTGGTGCAGATGAGAGAAAAGAACGTGAAATTTAGCCTCGAAGTTACCTTTGAACGACCAAAGGAAACTTCACCTTTTCTCTAGAAGTGCCCAAAAGGTGAAGCTTCCTTTGGTCGTTCAAAGGGAACTTTGAGGTGAATACGCTTTTCAATTTGAATCACACTGGAAGGGAGCTTCGTCACCTTTTCGAGCAAATTTCTCGTGCTGGCAGCGAACGTCGTACGTATAGGCAAGTTGTGAAGATCAACGGCCGCTGGCAACGTCATCCCAGTCCTCGAGGGCTAACCGACCGGGGACGCAGTAGCAACACGCAAAGACCATCACAGCCACCGCCGCGTCCTCCTCAACCATCGCCTTCAAGAAAAGCAAATCAAGCACGCGATACTCACTACGAGCTACCAGTTCGGGTTTGTGGAGGCTACAATTTGAAAAGCGAAATAATTTTAGCGTCAACCTACAATGAGCGTCGCTTGGAACATGTTCGCGGGCATGTTCCATTAACCGTCTCGACAATATTGAACCATCGTATTGCCTTCAAGTAAATAACCGAATAAACATTTCATCGAAGGTTTTAACACTCGCGTGTATGATGTTTGCTCAATGGTGACGGCGGGTCCAGCGACTTTAAGAGACCAAAGGTCGGGTGCTGAAAGGGGCGACGGGTGGTGTCCTCAGAGAAAGAGAAGGGAGAGTTTGCACTCGTCGCGTTGAGGCGACTGATAAACACGCACCGGGCTTGCTGCGCCGATTTTAATTTCTTTCCTGGCAACTTGCAGACGTGGTTCTTTGACTTGAACCTGTTAGCTGAAGATGAAACTGGTCTATATTTTGCCTGTTTTGCTGCTATTCGACAATATTTCTGCTTTAAAGATCCTGATAGTAAATCCTTTCCTCGGTCAAAGTCATGTGAACTTCATTGGTGCGATAACTGACACTCTCGTTGATGCTGGGCACACTGTGGTAAGCTTTTTCTTCTTCTACAAACAGTCGAACCTTGCAGCACTTGATCAACGTCGAAGTTAATCCCACGGTCAAATTCGCGAAAACAAAGGCTCAACGGGTAAGTG
>JAQIXL010002335.1:0-13454 GCA_034700245.1 Poikilolaimus oxycercus | reverse complement strand
TGGCGGCGGTCTTCTCGAGAAGTTCCACCATGCGACCCTCACGGCGAGTGGCTTCCTCGATGAAACGCCCGATTCTCAACTTTATCCTCGTTGAGCCGGAGGCGAAAGGAACTATCACGAACTTTATCGCAGACTTATTTTGCCTTGAGAAGCGCATTATCGCGAACTTATCTTACTATTTTAGCTCTATTGAGCTCAAATAGTAAGATAAGTTCGTGATAATTTCTAGAGCATTTTCGGCACTATCGCGAACTTTTATCACGAACTTCACGATAATTTCAAAATTTGAGTTCGCGATGAGTTCGCGGTATTTCGAGTGTCTCCTCTCGAGAGCCCCTTTGATGCCCTCCAAGAGCTCCTTTTCCCCTGCGAAAAACACCATCCGACGCGTCTCGACCCGCTCTTTCCGACCATGTCCTTTTTGGCCCGAAAATCCCGTGAAACTCCCTCATTATCGCGAACTCGAAGTTCGCCATAAACTCGCGATAATTTTTAGGCTCATTCTCATGATAAGTTCGTAATTACTACGGCGGCAGGTTTTGGTCAAATGTGGGTACGCTAATATCAATCGACTCTTCAGCTGAGTCGAATGCTGTATAGATCTCCTTATTTTCAAGCTTTCAAGTGCAAGATATGCTCGCTTTTATAGCGCCCGTGACATTTTCACTATTCCCCGCAGCGGTGCGCAGCTATTGCCAAGTTGTCACTGAAGTTTGTTTTCTTTCTGCATACTCTTCGAGAACTCACAGTAGCACTAGCACTTCCTAACTCTAAAGAGTTATCAAATAGTACTAGATGTGCGAATGCATGAGCTCAAAATTAGAGACTCTAATTGCAAGATAGTCCAAGCTGCTTCCGCGTTCTATGTTCGAGGGGTTCTAAAGCGGCTACGCCTTTCCAATTGTTCAAGTTGCTTCCATTGTATATCCGAGTAGAATCCATAGAAGCTTAAGCTTTCCCGATAATCCAAACTGCCTCCTTGTTCGAAGTCGAGCGAGCTCACAATCAGATGTGGCTACTTTCTCAGTTGTCCAAGTTGACACTATCGCACGTCTTAGTGGGGTGAAATTCTTCAAGTTCATCAAGTTAGCGCCATTTCAATACTCCGAGCTGCCCTGCTCCTGCCTGGCTTTCTCATAGTCCAAGTTCTATTCTACAATACATGCAAGGAACAGCAAGATCAAACATGGGTCAAGCTCTCAACTACTTCAAAATATTGCCCGAGTTTCACATTACATTAATTAGCTTCCAAGTGATCCTAGTTCCACGAAAGAATTATGAGCGTTTTCGGCATGAAAGCGTTGACGTATACTCTGAACTCCGCTACAAACAGGGTCCAACGTTGAAATAAGAAAGCATCTGCATCGATTTTATTGTCGAAATCAAATTGTCACCTCGCAGCGTATTCAAACTAGATAGCATCTTAAAACAGAACAAATCTTTTAAACAGTAAACCGTAAACTTGCTATGCTTTGTAGTAGTTTATAGCAACAAAGGCGAAGCGAGCCTTCTCGTTAAATTCCATTTCCTCATCTTCATCCTGCCCCTTCTCTTTATGGAAGTTAATTTCCACCGACTTGTTCACGTTCATTGTAATATCGGAAAATTTTTGCCGACGAAGTTGATGAAACATCGATTTCAGTGTTAGACCTCGCGGTTTGACAGGTCGAACATTATGGGGGCCCTTCTCTAAGTATTTTAGGAAGATATCGAATTCTCCCTTTGGTTCAAACATAAATACGGCGAACGACCGATGAAGCTGTTTGCACAATCGATCCAGGTAGCGCACAGTTCCGATTCCATCAGCGAAGCGGCTGGTTCGACTCTCCT
This sequence comes from Poikilolaimus oxycercus, assembly GCA_034700245.1. Classification (NCBI taxonomy): domain Eukaryota; kingdom Metazoa; phylum Nematoda; class Chromadorea; order Rhabditida; family Rhabditidae; genus Poikilolaimus; species Poikilolaimus oxycercus. The sequence goes on along the minus strand of JAQIXL010002335.1, from coordinate 11,624 downwards.
CCCAATCCATGTTCACCATAATGTGGTGAAATGAGCATTCGAGCATTTTCTCGATTTCGCGAGAACTCAGGCTAGAAATGCTGATGCTCAGTTTTCGCTGTGTAAGACCTTTTACAAGAATCTCAGCGTTTTCAATAGTGTTGATCGAGGACAAATCGAAGTGCTTCAGAGACTTGTGCTTGGTAAAAATTTCCACAATAGCTGCTTGAAGATCGGCGGTGACATTTTTGACTTTGAATTGAAATCCTTCCAGCTGAGGACCAAAATGTGGAATCAACTGCAAGAGAGCAAGTTTTATAACCCTCAACTATTTTAGGATAAATTACTTTTTCAAATTGACGTAAGCCAACGGCATTGAACTCAGAAAGAGTTATGTTGTGTCGTCCAACAAGCGCTGGCTTTTTCTGAGATTCAAAGAGCGATGAAAATGGGCTTGAGAGAAGCATATTGATGGCAGTAGTCACTTCTTCATTGCAAGATATTTGCAGATTAATGTCAAGTTCATAACAGCGTGACACGCGGTACATATAGATGGTCTCACTATCATTGTCAGAAGTCGCGTATCGACGGCGAGCCTCACAATCAGAACTAACTTCCGTTTTTTGTTCGGCAATGAAGCAATTGAGTGACATCGCACCGTACTTTTGATTTGCAAAAAACTTACAAAGCATCGAACGGAGACGTTGATGAACGTGAGAAAGCCGGTAAAATTCAGTCGCCTTCAACATTGACAAAAGAAGCGTTGAGTTTGCGTCGCAAACAGCATGAAGAGGTGATGACATCTGGCAAGACGCTGTTTGAAGAGCGTGAAAACTAAACTTTTTGAAAAATTGGTATTGTGCGAATTTTTCATTAACATTCACACTGAAAAGTGGTAACGAGCAGTTTTTGTTTGTGCGAAGAGCCTGTGGAGATTTATTCATAAATGGTCCGCAAGGCATTCAGGAATAGAAGTATCTCGCTTTGCGTACATTCACTGAAATCAAGCTACCTAAAGAGCGCATAGTAATGTTTTTTCGCAAAAAACGACAGCACAACGCTGGCTTTATCCGACCTTTGCTACAGGTTGAGAGAATTAACCGTTCCACGTAACCGCTCCACACCTTTACCTTAGAGTTTTGTTCGAGATTTGCATAAATAAAGCACCACTGCGATGGATAGGCAATGAAATGAGAGGTCTTCCGCGATTTTACCAACTTCACCTGATGACTAACCACGATCACGTACAACAACCTTTGTCATTCATTCTTCGCATTGTCATCTTTGACAGAAAGCAGTTTTCTTCTAGATACGCAGACGCATGTGGCGGCACGTCGTGAATGTTCTGTTGCTCAATTTAACTTTAAAAACGCAGGGACGCGTCACAAACTCACAGAACAAACACCGAGAACTCTAAAAACGCGATCAACTCGAGCGAGTTCCCATCTCAACTTAGTTGAAATTTCACGTTCTCCCATACATTGATCGAATCTTTCCGCACGGTCGATCGAGAACTCATGAAAAGGCGAAGGTTCCAGTTCCCCCTCCTCTTCACCGACAGGGGTTCAAATGCACCCAGACTTCACCTGTTTCATTACTCGGGGAGCGACCAGGGCCAGGCGCCAGGCGCGGCGTCAACCAGCTTCAGTGGGGGGACGGGTTTAAATGCGCGTCGACTTCTCCGGCTTCTTTACACTGGCCATCAGTGTCCGACGCGATGAAGTGCCTCGCCGTCCTCCTTCTCGTTGTCGTCTCTGTGGCCCTTTGTGCTAAACCGGGCGCTACTCCTGTATTCCTCGAGGGAGCGCCGTCTGCGAAGGTGAGGGAGTTCGAGGATCTCCTCAGGCAGCACCACGACAAGGTCGACGATGAGATTCACTCCGAAGTCTGGTCCTGGGCGAAGAAGCAGAGCCCTGCCATCCAGGTTTGTCCAGGTTTTCAAGCTTAAAGTTGTTGAATTCAGAAGAAGTTCCTTGACTACATAAAGCTGCTGGAGAAGGTCCACGAGAAAAGCGAAGCCGCGCATCTGGCCGCCATCGAGCATTTTTCGGCGGCAGCCAAGGTCAGAAAATCAAACCTCGGCTCAAAGGCCGGTCAATTGATTGAAAATGATTAGGGAGACATTTGGCTTGAGTATGTGAGGAGTGCCAAAATGACGGCATTGTGAGATTCACAAAAAGAAATCCTTCTTTCAGGCAGCGGATGCCAGGATCTCAGCCGTTGCCTTCTCGAAGACGTTGACGGTGAGGCAGAAGGACGAGCAGATCAACGCCATCGTCAAGGCCCTTCCCAAGGAAGTCCACCAGGAGATCGTTACGGCCATGAAGGGATAAACTCGTCGGCTTGACGTGTTTGTGTTGTGAACATGTTTGCTCAATAAAGATGTGCGCTCATTTGGGAAGCATACGTGACAATCATGAAGAAAGAACCAAGTTGACGGGGGCGAGCATCGTGACGCGGAGAAAATGGAGAAAGTGAAGAAAGTCAATAACCGTCTCATCAAGGACCATCAATCAGAGTCATCTTGTGAAGAGCTGGGGAGGAGCAGGAGCAATGACGCGAAGGATCACTGGGACCAAAGGAATCACTGCTTCAGAACAGAACCTGCGTGAAGTCACCCAATCGATCTACCGACTCTTTTCTTTATTACGTTGCGTGAACTACACAATACACTAGCACAAATGTCTTTGACTGTAGTGAAGAGGCTCGCAACTTTACCTGCGTGAAGTAATCTTCGAGAGTTTCAAGTATTTTAATCGATTAAAAGCGTTTATTGAGATACAACTTTGATCAACAAAATGAGTATTTTCTTCCAAGAGGATGGTTCAGTAAATCGGGTTCAATGGTTCAGTTGATTAACCAAAGTTAGGGCAGCCATTGCCGCAGAAAGTATAGAAGCCGTTGCCTCCGGTCCACCCCGTGTACCAGAGACTCGCAGGGAAGTTAGGAATGTAGGGTGTGCTGCCAAGTTGAGACTCCACAGCAACAGCGAAAACGAGAAGAAGAAGGACGAGTAAGTCCCTGCTAGCCATCTTGATCACAATGGTCGGGTGAAAAAGGGGACCAATTGGTTTGGCAAGACGACTGGGAAGACCGCTTTATACGAGAAGAGAGAGACGGTGTGGCTTCTCTGCAGTCGCTGCAGCGAGAGAGACAGGTCGGTACTAAACCACGGAGAGAGAGGGATCGTTCGTCAATCTCTGTTCTCGATAACCCGAATTCTGATGTTACTAGCAGGTCGCGGGGCGCGGCCGAGCTTGATCGGCGAGCTGTGGAAAACATTACAACAAGTATCATGGCGTGGGTGCACAGGCTTTAATATTAATCCCAACAGCATGCTGTTTCATTGGAGTCGCCAGTGGCAAGGTGTCGGAATGCCACAAAGTCAAGACACCAAGATACCAAGAGGCTACAGTTGAATCTACGTGCCAAGCTATGTATTCCATACTTTAAAATTTCTTTGTGTAGCGGCGATTCTGTGGAAAGGCAGAGACAAATTCGGCAGTGATGACTGTAAGCAAGTAAAGTCATCCTGCAAACATGGTCATCGTAGTCCACGTGGCTAATGCGTTCCCAGTATTCTGTGCATGAAAAATGCGGCAACCTGTACAGCATCCGTGTAAATCTTTGGTTTGTAGTTTTTTAAAAGAAATTTAGCTCTTGAATAACAAGAGAACAATGTGCGACTTTCCAATGTGACAAAAATTTATTTGAAATCGCAGTGATCAAGTTGTTAAATCAAAAGAGTCGATCTCTTGAGGGCTTGAGCACGCTTAGCGGCCAAAGTTCGGGCAGCCGCCGGTGCAATAAGTATAGAAGCCGTTTCCTCCGTTGAATCCCGAGTAGTACAAGCTGGCCGGATAATTCGGAATATATGGAGTGCTACCGAGTTGCGACTGTACGGTAACAGCAAGAACGAGAATGAGGAGGAAGACGAGGCTTTGCTTAGACAACATGATCGCAGCTCAAAGGAAATTCTGAGAACGAGCCGCTTCTTCAAGTTGGTGGTCGACTAGGCTTATATACAGCAAGGTCTTGGAAATTCAGTGTTCTATGATCTCCAGACGGACGCCATTATACAGAAACTACAGACACCGCGTCATCTAACCCGCCCGCGGTAAAGGAGCCGCGTCATTGAACATATTGACTTCGTTTTTCAAGAAATGGGTGCAGACGGGGAGACCTGTCGGGTTTGAGCATCGAGCATTTTGAGAACTTCAAATGAAACAGGAAGGAATGACGTTGACAAACATGACTGACATTGGCGGATACAGCTTGGCAGGGTTTCAAAAGCCGAGCTATCGAAACCATCAGTGAGCTAAATTCTTCGCTCTTACCCACAAAAACGAAAAAGGAACGTTAAATACCATCAAGTTCAACACATTTGGAAGTAACAAACTAGAAATAGTGAGGAATTCATGGTTTCGATAGCCCTGAAATAAGCGGGTTTCAACAACAGCGTTTAATCTCTATTAAAAAACAGGACGCGATCAACCGGCAAGTCCTAAGCCAAGAACATAGGCCAAGCATAAAAGTCATTGCGCAAGAAAATAATTGTTATCTGAATGCCGAACGCGAACCAGAATGGCCAGATTTAAGACACCGTGCCTCACGCAGCGCTTTTATAGGCACGGTGAACATAATGTACAAATTTAATGGACGAGGAGAAAGTGATCAACGGTCCCTCATTGCCACACCTCTCTGGATAGCCACGGTGACATCGACTATAACAGACACAACCTCGTAGACGAAGAGTCAGTTTCTTTCGACAACTCTGGAAAGCTTGCTGATTGACTCTAAACGATTATGCCTGTGCTAAATCATCGTGCTCCCAGTTCTTCTTTGAAGTCGCGGGTGCACGATGGTCCAGAGACCGAGCGCATCACCAACCCAGACAGAGGCCGCGTTCTTCGATCCTTCTTTCTTGTTCAATGATACTTGCACGAATTATGAACTCGTCGCATGTGGCTTTGAGCGTTTCTTGATTCCGACATCAACGTCTAATCAACAGCAGCCTCCTCCCCATCGATGGGTTTAAATGCACCCGCCAACTTCTCGTTTCTTCACCCTGCACGCCAGTGTTGATCACGATGAAGTGCCTGGCCGTCCTCCTGCTCGTCTTCGCCACTGCTTTCTGTATTAAAGTTGGTCCCACTCCTCCGTTCCTCGAAGGAGCCCCGGCTTCGAAGATCAAGGAGTTCGAGGACTTGCTGCACGCTCACCATGATAAGATCGACGAGGATATCCATGCCGAAGTCTGGCACTGGGTCAGGAAGCAGACTCCTACCATCCAGGTTGATCCTATTGTTCTGCCTTACTGATGCGTTGCAGAGAAAGTTCCTTGAGCATGTGAAGCTGCTCGAAAAGGTCCACGAAGAGAGCGAGGCCGCTCATATCGCCGCAGTTGAAGACTTTTCACCTGCCGCAAAGGTTTGCAGCTTCGATCGCACATTACTGTATCTCTTTTAGGAAGCGGACAAGGAGATCTCCCCCGTTGCCTCCTCGAAGACGTTGACCATTAAGCAGAAGAGCGAGCAGATCGAGGCCATCATCAAGAAACTTCCCAAGCACGTCCACCAGGAGATCACGGAAGCTATGCGAGGGTGAAAATTGCCAATACTGTGTCAATAAAGTGAGCTGAATAGTTATTGTACAATCCAAGACACTGTTTGCGAGGCAATCGAGCCAGGTGAACGCTACGAAGGAGCCGAAAGACAACGCGCTTTACAATGCGGTCGGTTCTTCAACCGGTGGTGCACCGGTAGTGAGCGAGTCATTTTGGAGAACCCGGGACCAAGCAAGTCGATGTGACCAGAATGTGCCTTGTTAGCAGCGTTTCACTGCTTACTCGCCATAGTTACCCAGAACTCGCCTGGTTTAAAAAAATAAAGTAAAGCCGGTAAAGAACAATCGCAATGTGGACCGATTGTTGTAGTATTCAAAAATGAGGAATGCACCGTTTTCAGATGCAACTGTAATTCAAACATTTCATCAACATTTATTTTGTGATGTAACGAAAGGATTCGAGCGAGACTTTGATGTGCGTGCCTAGCGGCCAAAGTTGGGGCAGCCACCGCCACAGAAGGTGTAGAAGCCGTTCGATCCAGAAGATCCTTGATAATATAGACCGGCTGGGTAGGAAGGAACGTAAGGTGAGGCTCCGAGTTGCGACTGCGCGACGGCAACGAGGACGAGAAGTAGGAAGAAGACGAAGCCCTTGGACAGCATCTTCAGAGACTTAAGAGAGTGAGAGGGTAACAGGAAACTCTCTGCTCTTGGCGGCGACCCACACGGCTTTTATGTGTGCGGAGAAAGTGGTCTCTGTGTTGCTTCTGTGAAGTTGGGTGAATGCACAGTGGTAGAGACATTCGCATCAACCTTCGCGACGAGAGAGAGACGTTCTTGGCTGGTTTTGGTCCGACCAGCGTCGACCGACGAGGTCAAACCGTTGACCGACGAGGTCAAACCCACCCATCGGCTTGAGCATCGAGCATTTCAAGAGGTCTGAAGCAAAACAAGTCAGCAAAGACGCTTGCAAACCTACCAAGCGTTCGCGGAGAACAGTGCTTCGATCGATTCAACATTGCAGCAGGGAGCGATTCAAGTGTTTCAGATTCAACGCCAGTTGTCGAATGGAAAAATTCTGCTAGCAGCTACTGCAAATATGAAGTATTCCCTGTCAATTCAACGAGCAGTAAAGCAATCGAAAAACAAAAAAAGAAGCAGTTAGTAAAAATTTGAGAGACACGCTTGTCTTCATCGGACTGAAGCCAATAACTCAAAGCGCTTTCGAACAAGATAACTGGATTTCTACGGTGCATCACTCAACTGTCTACAAGCAAGTAAAACCTGGATCAATTACAGAGACCTGCAAACGGAAAATTTATTTCTCAAAAAAGAAAGCAAAACGATAAAGTTTGAGACGTATGTAGTGCCGCCGAGCGCTTTAAAAGGCGTCAAACATAATGTTCAAATCCACTCAGCGAGGAGAAAGTGAACAACGGTCCCTTGTCCGCTCCACCTCCCTAAAAGCTACGGCGACATAAACTACAACGGACGAAAATTCTGATTGTGAGAGCAATGCCCTCCATCTACAATAGAAGAGTGCTTTTGTCCTCGAGGCGATAGCTAAAGAGAATCACTAGAGAAGAGACATGGTGCTCGTGATTCTTCTTTGATGCGTTGTGGGTGCGCGATGGCCTAGAGACCGCATTACGAACCTAGACAGAAAACCGTGTTCTTCGATCCTTCTTGTTCAATGATTCGCGACCAAATTGTGCGCAAGTCCCATGTGGTCTTGTGCGTTTCTTGAACCCGACCGACATCATCGTCTAATGAACAGCAGCCAACCTCCCCCTCCATCGACGGGTTTAAATGCACCCCTTACTTCCCGTTTTCTTCACCGTGCACGCCAGTGTTGATCACGATGAAGTGCCTTGCCGTCATCACGCTCATCTTCGTCGCTGCATTCTGTATTAAAGTCGGGCCTCCTCCACCATTCCTCGAAGGAGCTCCGGATTCGAAGGTCAAGGAGTTCCAGGACTTGCTTCATGCACACCACGACAAGGTGGATGAGGATATTCACAACGAAGTCTGGGCGTGGGTCAGGAAGCAGACTCCGACTATCCAGGTTTGTTACACTATTTTGCTTTATTCATGCTTTTCAGAGGAAATTTATTGAGTTTGCGAAGTTGCTGGAAAAAGTCCACGAGGAGAGTGAGGCTGCTCACATCGCTGCAGCTGAAGACTTTTCTCCAGCTGCTAAAGTTGGTTGCTCTACAACTTTGTCTCAGAAAGTAATCAATTGAACGAAATTCTTTTAGGAAGCCGACAAAGAGATCTCTGCGATTGCCAATTCTAAGACGCTGACGATCAAGCAGAAGCACGAGCAGATCGAGGCCGTGATCAAGAAACTTCCCAAGCACGTCCACGAGGAGATCACGGAAGCTATGCAAGGATAAAAGTTATGAACATCAAGTCTGCTGTCAATAAAGTGATTAGCTGTGTCACGAGTGCTTGGCTAGTGATGAACGCGCAGACGTAGACAAAGCGCTTTACAATACGACCCCCAGACAACGGCTCTTCAATCGCTGCACCGACGGCTACTAAGACAATTGTGGCGAAACTCGGACCAAATAATTCACAACGGCTTACGCAACCGCATCAGGTCTAGCCTGCTTCTACGGCGGCAGGAAAAAAACTGCCATCACCACATGGCTGTTCTGCAGACTTGAAGACTGGATCTTTGTATTGTTATTTTGCATTCTATTTTATCAGCATTTATTTATGGCAAAAAGGTTCATGACAGATATGACAGATGCTTGATTGTGCGAGCCTAACGGCCAAAGTTGGGGCAGCCATTTCCGCAGAAGGTGTAGAAGCCGTTCGATCCATAGGAACCTTGGTAATACATACCGGCCGGGTAGGAAGGAACGTAAGGTGAGGCTCCGAGTTGCGACTGTGCGACGGTTACTAGGACGAGAAGAAGCAGAAATACGAAGCTCTTGGAAAACATTTTCACCGGCTTGTTCGAAAGTTTGACAGAATGACGGGGAAACGAGGTACTCTCTCCGCTCTTGACGACCCACAGACTTATATGTGCCAGGAGAGAGTGATGCTTCTGTGAAGTTGTGTAAATGGGCAGTGGCAAAGACGCCACGACATCAGCCTTTCGTAGGTCAGGGAGAGACGGGTTTGTTTGGTGACCTGCCATGAAAACGATGAACTGACTAGTTTGTGCCCGATCAAAGTGGAAAGAACGGGCAGGGTCGTTGATCACCTTTGGGGCTTTCTCACAACTTGAAGCATTTTTCATCGCCCAAGACGTTTTTACACAAATCATATTGAACTACCGCTGTTAACTTTGCTGAAGTTTCACGCTGGTGCTTTTATGAAGGTAATAATTTTTTATCATTTATGAATATTAATTTTTGAGAGGTACAACCGCATATCATACAGTTAAAAATGCTAGATGAATGAGGCAATGACAGCGCTGGACCCGTAGCGCTGATTGTTAATCAAATGAAATATTGACCATGTTAGCGACCGAAGTTGGGGCAGCCGTTTCCGCAGAAAGTATAGAAGCCGCTGCCTCCGTTGAATCCTGAGTAATATAGGCCGGATGAATAAGCGGGATTGAATGGACTGAAGAGCTGCGACTGCACGGCCAAAACAAGGGCGAGAACAAGGAAAACGATCAGTCCTTGCGTCGACATTTTGCTGGCCGTTGTTTTGAACAAAAACGCAGAAGTGCGTCTGGTTCAATTGGGTGGTTCTCAAGCCTTTTATAGCGAGGGTTGACGTGACATCTTTTGGTGCTTCTTTGAAGGGGTGGACGCGCAATGGTACAGACAACCCCCTTAGACAGATGAAAATGTTCTTGGATCTCGACTTATTGTTCAATGATCCGGGAAACGAAACCGAAAACGTGTCGCAGTGACGCGGCCGAGTCCAACTTGAGCATCGAACACTTTTCTCATTACAATCAGTGACGCTGGCGCGCGCATCCTTTAATATTAAAGCCCGAGTCAGCATGGTGTTTCTTTGGAGTCGCGCTTGTTCGACGGTTTTTGTTGTGGAGGAAGCATGCTACTCCATTTAGAGAGCTGAGTGAAATTTGAAATCGCTTGCCTGTTCAAGGGTCAATTTATGAATTGAAATATGCTCGTTTATTAAATTCGAGATGTCACCAAACGGTTTAGAGTTAGGATATCATTCTCAGAGAGTGGCCTTCCTCGGACGGAAGGAAGGCTTTTCCTTCGTGTCGACTAGTCTTCCCTGGAACAATCTCGTTGATCAACTCCTCGTACTTGCAAACTTCCTGCTCGTCGTAGTCTCGAAGACGCATTTTGTCGTGCTGAGCAAGCTCCTTTGCCAGAAATTCACACAAATTGCTGAGAACATGGAGGGCAGCCTGAAAGGTTTGTTCAAGTGACCTTCAAAGTTTTACCGCAAGCGCCGCCAAGCACGCGAGAGGCATATTCGCGTAGCGTGCGACTTCTATGGCGTTGTAAGTCAAGGATACTGAGGCGAAAACCGCGCCATGCTCTCCCTAAACGGTAATTACACTCATTGTCCGTCTTACGAAAGGAAGCAAAATAAAGAAGACATCGTGAAATTCCCCGACGGAAAGAAGCGTTCCGAGTGCACTCAATCCGGCTGCAAATTCGGTCTCGTAGTATTTCTGCCAGTTGAGGTAAGTTCCGTTTCTCTGGATGCTAAAAGCCGTGAATCTTCCCAATCTTTGCTGACACCAACCAACGAGCCACGGAGTGATGGCGTTGAAAGCAACACTCTATCGCCGTGTGACCCTTCTTCACGAGCGACCACAATGGCGGCGGGCTTTGACGCATTTGGACGAACATCAGCACTGCTGTTGCCTAAACAGAGTCATCGTTTTAGCAATAAAACTCACGAAAGCGACAAGACGAAGCATGCCTCTGCCGGTAAGAAAATAGCGAAAGGTTAGACGAAAAACACTTTTCTTCCTCTTCTCCATCCTCGTGGATAATTTTCTGAGCTTCAGCAAGAGACGCGGTTTGACAGTTCACAAAACCCGTCTGAAAAGAGTTGTAGATGAAAAGCGAAATCGATGGAAGCTGGCGCTGGGCGCGAAGAAATTTGTCAAAATGATTCATTCACCTCCCTTCCTTTTCAATTCCTTCCTTTTCTTTCTTGTTTTGCTTCGTTGAGGCTGTGTCAGAGAGACTTAAGAGTCTCCATGACTCACTCGTTTCATGCACACTTTGATGCAATGTTCAAACTGCGATCGCCTGAAGTCTCCCAAATTCTTGGTGCTAATTCGCGCGTACTCGCGAGAGGTGCTCGTGAGAAGGTGCGAAGAAACGTGACTACTCACATTGCTTCCGAGCTTCTTCACCTGAGATGCCGTCCTTGCTTCAAGCTCTCACCGACTCACAATTCTTTCAAAATCAACTTCTCCACTTTGTTCAAATTACGCAATTCTTTTGCCTCGGTCAACTAAATGTCGGATATCGTCGTTATGTCACGGAGTATTTTCGCTCAGTCGTCTTTAATTCAGTGCATATGGACTGCGAGGTCTCCGAAAACGCAATACTCCCTCCCCGTTGGAGCCTCCGCCGTGGGCGAATGGCGCAAATTCCCCCAACCCTTACTGAAGAGCGATTCTGTCTTGATCTGAAATTGAAAACTTCAAATACTCTTCAATGGAGCGATGCATTTGAGATGCTCCTGGCCTCACCACTACAAAAGTTGTTCGACCGCCGGAAGGGTTCATTTTCCGGTAGTCTTGCGTTGGACCAGAACGACTCCGCGGGTTTGCTGACCTTCAGCATGGTCGTGTCCCGTCTCGGCGAAAATTTTGAGTCACTATGGATTTCAGTCAAGCAGTTCGAAGACGATGAGCTAGCTGCGGTCGTGAAAATTCTAAAAAATTGCGCCCTTAAGCCGATGATTCGGTCAGATTGCTTGATCACAAACATGGATGCGATCCGTGAGACTCTAGCACCCTAGATATCGATGAAATACGTCTCTGTGGTAGAAGACGACGAAGACGACCCAGTACGACGCGGCTTGGATCTCGCTTCCCTTCATCCACGGGAGGCCGTGAAGCTGCCGGATCTTCCCCGTTCTTACACCGTTCAAGCTTTTAAGCCGGCGGTATT
>JAQIXL010002334.1:0-13455 GCA_034700245.1 Poikilolaimus oxycercus | reverse complement strand
GTGGCTGATCTCTTCAACCCGACATCAGTCTCTTCTTCTCGGATACGCTCGATGAGCGCAAGTGTATATCATGTGAAATGGATTTTATCCCTCCATTCTTTGTGAATTTCTCTTCCTAGAACGACCTCCCGTCTCTCTCGCCGCACCATTCTCTTTTGCAACTTCGCGCGACTAACAATGACTCTAGAAACATATTGTGATACCACGCCGTTTATTCCCAAAGCGCTGAATTGCCGCCAGTTTGAAAATTGCGAAAACCTTCCCCTTTCTCGTGCCTCCATCCATCAAGTTTTTCTCTTCCTTCACCTCGGCGCCTTCCGAGGATTGTTTTTATTTTTCGTATGCGAAGGATTTTCCATCGTAGTAGACCTTCATGGGACACTTTGCGGGGTTTCATCCTCTTTGTTTCATTCTTCTCTTCTAAAAATGCAAAATCGAAAGGCTTAGCTACCGTGGTCTAACATGTCGACATCTTGCAGGGCTTCATCTCACTGCCCGATGGCCGGACGATACCGCTCGAGTACTGCAAGTATGACACGGGTGGACCGATGCAGAGCGGTGGCAATAGTGGTATCGGCTCGAATGCCCTTGGCGGAACCTTTGGCGATTGGAATTGTGTGAAGGTTTGTCATTTAAGTTTCTTGTCTCTTAGAAGTTGGACTGAAATGAAAGTTGACGATTGTCTCTTTCAGTGTGGATGTAACAACTTCACGAAGCGCGAGAACTGCTACCAATGCCAGTCGCACAGGTCGGAGACAATCGAGGCCGAGCGGAGCGGACTGGCGCATGTGGGCGCCATGCCCACGGACAGTGAGTGATGAGGGAATTGCGATTGTTCAGCTGTTCTCGTGAGGGAATTGCCTCAACGATGCAGCGAGCAGCTCCTCACCGACTCGTTGATGGCCGCCGGCTTGAAGTTGGAGATCGTTAGGGTGAAGATGGCCGATTCGAAAAGGCAGGAATACTTTTGAGACAAGGGGAATTTGCTGCTTTAGGTTTGGATTGGTTCAATTGAAGTCCGTCGAAGAGGCGAGTCGGCTACTAAACGCCTTCAACAAGGCTCCACTGGTGATCAGCGGGCAAACTGGTGTGTTCTTTGGCTTGTTTGAGAGGAGAACCATATGTTTCAGTCATCATGACATATGCGAAGGACTCGTTGGGAAAGCTGCTCGCGAGCAAGTTGGTGCTCCAGACGTTGGAGAGCTTGTCGGGCGAGCGAGAGCGGGATCGAGCCGCGTCGAGGAATATGCAAGGCGGTTGTCAGAGTGAGTTTTGGTTTTGAGATGTTTGGGGAGTCGTGCCTGATCTCGAAAACTGTGAGACTATTGACGCCGATGTGTGACTTCCCTTTTCTTATGGCCCTGAAACCGAGGGTGATGTTAGTACAGCTTCGTGATGGGGAAGTGTGACTCGAGGGGTGAAGCGTGAAGAAAAAGCGTGTATGGAATGTTGGCGACCTGAGTAAACGATTGTGAGCTTTCAGCTGACGCGACGCTCTCGGCGGCGGATGTTGCGCAACGAGCCCTTCAGAAGGCGGTCTTGATGAGACAAGTGGCTGAAGGAGTCATTGGACAGGTGGGAAGACAGTTCAGTCGGAAGGAAGATGTAGTTTTAGACTTCAAGTGTTGGAGTCTCGCCGAATGTTCTGAAGCCGCAATATCCTATTCAATCACCAGCTCGGCCCTCGCCACAGATGCCCACCCTGACAGCGTTTCCCAATTTCTCGGTGCCACCACCGAATGTTGGTGAGTATGTTTCGTCGGATAAACTTGTCTTTGGCTTGCAAATATAATCGCTGCTTTCTTGCTTGAGTTGGTAATAAACGGAACATGTTTCAGGGAATCCATATTCGGTGCCGCCGCCAGGTTACGGCGTCCAGCCGGCGTTTCCGCAGATGCCGCCAGGCTATGGACCTCCGACCTCGACAGGAGCAGCGCAGTCGGCGTTTCCGGCGGGAGCAGCAGTGCCGCATCTGATGACGGCGCCACCACCCGTCCTGGGCGGAGTTCTCGGCTCGGTGGAGACGCCAAAAGGCACAATGAAGAAATATAGTGAGTCCTTCTCTTGCCACGTGGCAATCCAAGTGTTTGCCATTGCAGTCTCACCGAATCCCTCGTCGTTCACGATGGACCCGGGCGGCTCGGGCTACTACCTCGATCCCGTCACGAACTTCTACTACGATCCACAGACCGGCTATTACTACAATGCCCAGATCTCGCAGTGGACGAGATGGGACGCCGTCTTCTGCACTTACTTCCCGGTGGTGAGTTGGGCTTCAAGTAAAGAGATTATGGCAGGGGGTGGTTGTGCTGAAACTTTTGGCCGTGTAAAAAGAAGAAGAGAAAGCGTTGTTTTTCGAAAGAGGTTTATATGAAAGCAGCGGAATTAGAATTTATGGTCTTTGATTGGATGGTTTAGGAAGACACTTCGAAAAAGGAGGAAGTCGAGGACACAGGCAAGAAGAAGAACGGTGCAAGTGCTGACGACACGAAAGAAGCGAAGAAAGAAGAGCAACCGAAATCGGCAGCAGATGTGGCGAAGGAGATGCTCAAGTGGCAGAAGAAGACGGAGAAACAGAAGGTCTCGCTCTCGTTGAAGACGCCAACTGGGCCCAAGTTTCTCGACACGAAGAGTGCCTTCGGAAAGATTGCGAAGAAGGATCGCGAGACGGTAAGTTCGGTCTTCGCTACTGAATTTGGAGTTTTAGCGTTTGGTCTTCAACGTCGATGAAGATGATGACGACGAAGAAGAGAGCAAGAAGGAGTCGGCACCAGCGCTTCCAGCGGCGGCTCTTGCCAATTCCGGTGCTGCTAGCAGGGAGGCTGCCAAGAAAAGGTTTCTTTCTTGTGTGAAGTGCGGTTACACTCGTTTCAGAGAGGAGTTGGAGGCCTCTCTGGTGGATGAAGCATCGAAGACTTGCCTTCTCTGTCGACGCGCCTTCAAGACGGTGGAAATACTTCAGAAGCACGTCCAGATGAGCGATCTCCACAAGAAGAACCTCGAGGCGAAGAGACTTGAGTGGGGCATGGAGTATGTGGCGTCGACGGCAGCTGGAAGTGCACCGTCGAGCAAGTATGTTTCAGCGATAAACCATTACAAATGGGTAATCATTCTGGTAGGGTGCTTTTCTGCCGTGGATGAATGTAAAAGGAAATGAAGAGCTATACGTACTCTCATGATGATGGTTTTAGGTCTGGCGCCGACGCACCGACAAAGTTTGCACAGGAGTTCGCAGCTCTACATGCGGCACAAGCAGCGGCAGCAAACGAGCAGAAGATTCAGTACCGAGATCGAGCCAAGGAGAGACGGAACCAGTACGGACTCGATATTCCTGGTAAGGAGATTGTTTTGATCTCAAATAGTTGAATAGGAACGGAAGGAGAGCGACCAGAAGGAGGTCCGTCGACGTCGACGCCGGCAGCGACGATGAAGACGCCGATCGACGCGATGAACATCGGCAATCGACTTCTGAAGAACATGGGATGGCAGGAAGGACAAGGCGTCGGCAAACACAATCAAGGTGAGGATTTGGGGAATTGAAGGGCACAAAGATTGGCCAATAGACGACTCAAGATTTACTACGCACTTTTTCAATGAGTTGCAATATTGAAGTGAAAGAGCCTATTATCGACTTAATGAAACTGAATCGATGTGTTGCAGGCATCGTGAACCCGATCGAAGCGGACCGGCGAGTCCAAGGTGCGGGTCTGGGAGCGGCGGGCTCGAAGATTCTTCACGGTGTGAATGCCACCCACAAAGAGCGCGTCCACGCCGTCTTCGCCAACAAGTTCAGAGAACTTCAAGACCGTTGAGGTTCTTCTTTCATTGACTTTTACTACGTGAGCAATTGTTTTTTGTTTCCTTCTCTTTCGATTGGAATAGTTCTAGACATGTCGACCCGTTGCTGTCTCTCCCCGATTCTCTCCCAATTTTCCCTTACATTTGCTTTGCGGGTCTTCTCTCTTCATTAGGAGTTAGCTGTTCGTTGTTTTGGCTTTTCTTTTGCATCGCCACTATGGGTGAGAGGTTAGGGGCTGGAAGAGAAAGAGAGAAGAGTTGGTCTCCAGATTGTTGAGCTCCCATCATTTCCGTCCTTGGTTCTCCTTCGTCATTTCGTTCATTCTTCGCGCCGTCTTCCATGCCTTAACGTGTACGCCACCAGGTTCCATGTTCCTTTGTCGTCTTCGTCGAGGTCTTGTTTCCAGTTTCTTTTTGTTTTGAGATAAAGTATTGAGTCTAGAATTAGCTCAAAGATCTTGCAGTGCAACGGAATGAAGTAGGGAACATTTCTCGCGTAAATATGCCTTGAAGAAAGGGACATCCTCTGGGGGATCGAACATGGAGAGCTACTTTGGAACCAATAAAGGTTGATGGAAGACTCGTATTGGAATCGGGTGGAAGTTTTGTTTTTCACTGGAGGCACTATACATGCCCGGCGGTGCTCGAGAAATTTTGGATGTTCTAGTCATTCGTACAAGACGTTTGTCATGTTCCACCTTGGGAGAAGATACTGAATTGAGAAGGCTTTCCCATTGTTTGGAAAGGCACTCGGACAAAGGCAAGACTTCTCGCCAGAGAATGATTCGCCGCTTCGTCTTCAAAAAGACGTTCCCGACATTCCGGTGCGCGTCTCGGAAGTTTCCCCCAGAGCTCCACTCTGAATTCCACGGAGAAGACCTTCACAGGTACTCTTGGGGCTTTATTCATTTATACTGTTACTGTATCAGATGATTCGGCTGCGATTCTTCCTTCTAACGGCAGCCCTATGGACAATATGTGAGCCGAGTAAGTTGTGCGCCTTTCAAAAGTGGAAATATCTTCTTGAGGTTCTGTGATTCCCTCTCGGAATCTTGCTGACTCGATGCTCACAAACTATACAGGCCTCACTACTCCAATCATGCGCATAAACGACAGCTACAGTGTGAAAATTCTCGTCGAACTTACATCCGTTCTCAAGCTGGTAAGTCATTTCAATCATTCCCACAAGAGAGTCGGTGTTTATTTTCAGAATCAAGCCGAAAATACGCTTCAAGTAGTGGTTCTGAGGCACATGGTAAGCAAACATGTAAATGGCGAGGCAAAAAACTGTTTGTTTTCTTTGCTTATTTTTTGCTTCATGCATGATGAATAAGCCGTTTTAGCGCTGGACGGACACCGATCTAATTTGGCGACCCTTCGATCATTCCAATCTCGAGTTTTTCACAACCAATCCGACAAAGCTATGGACCCCGTCTTACGGCTATCAGAGGTTTGTCAACCGTGCAAAAGTCTTTTAGTGTGTCAACAGCAGTATTGAAACAAGAAACATGCAGGAGCCACAAGCGCGTGTGAAGTTCAATGGCGAGGTCACTGCCGTTTACAATGAGGTATGTCGGGTTTACAGAAGGCTCTTCAGCGATTCCTCCTTCTCTTACCGTTTAGGCTATCGTTCTGCGTTGTGCCTATAATTTCTCGAGGTTCCCCCAGGATCAACAAATCTGTCACCTTAAATTTGGCCCTTGGTTGCAACTCGACTCCCGCTACGATTTCCAGGTTATGACTCGGGTGTTTCAGCCCGGCAATCTGTTGATGGTAAGAACGAGACAAGATTCTATTGTGTTTTAGGAAGACTCGGAGTGGTCACTGAGCTACGAACTCGGCGGATCGGTGAAGGAGATGGAGAATGCCGGCTACGTCACCGGTGAATCCATTACTTTAGTAAGTTCAACGTCTCGTAGAGGCACTGGGTCATTAAAACAAAAATTTTGCTTTTTTTTCTTTTTGGTCTAATTTTTAAGTGCTATAATTTATTGCTGCAGAAGTTTCGACGTTCGAATGGCTACTACATCCAAACGGCTATTCTTCCCACATATGCGGTGTCCTCGACGGCAATTGTTCTGCTGTACTCCTCCCATGGCGGCAACACGCAGAGGGAGGTAAGGAGCATGCATGATCTCATTAATGCCGCGCGGCACGAAGTTTGGTTTTAATGAATTATATAAGTATCCGGAACCATTGGGCATCCTTCATACTGTAGTTGTGAGAAATTTTCAACATTTATCGATTCACGAGCATTATTTCGCAACAGTATTTTGACCTGGAACGAAGTCGAATCCATTCATGCACTTGCAGTGTCCCATGATACTGCAACTGCAGTAGTCTTCGATGGAGCACGGCGGCTTGCACTCCGAGTATGCACGAACTTCGGTGAAGGCACAAGCCGAAAGGAAGAATAGTACCAGAATCATGACGAAAGTTCTCTATCAGAAACAATGGTGCGGGGGTCGTAGGGGAGTGGGGAGTGTCGAGCTGGCATGCGTCCACGTCACCGACAAAATCGATTGTTTGATATCGGGTGTCCGGAAAGTCTTTTCAATTTCCTATTCTTTCAAAAATCCTGTTTCTCTAACTTCTGTTTTCAATGACCCTCAACCAAATCCAAAGACGTAAGGGCAGCCCCAGATGTCTACGTAGCTGACGTCGGAGCACGACGTTCAAAGCTTTCAAAAAAGTGGAGAATTATTTTCAAAGCAGTAGACTGAAAAAACTTTTCGGACACCCGATACATGCAACGTTGCTTTTCTAACTGCTGCAGCCTGGGACGTCCCATTCCTGACAGTGAGAAGTATTACGCGGGGAGGAAAAATAACGTTGCAAATTATTGGACTCTCGGATCTCACACAAAGCATTTTTAGCTGGGTGTTGGACTGAGTGCTCTGACAGCCGTCTACCTTCTCCGCGAGAGCGCAATCTCAGATCTTCCAAAGGCAAGAGCGGCAGTCACGGACATGGGTAACGCATCGCCTACCCAAAAAGGAAGCTCAATTTTAGGCCGATTTACCAACGTCCAAATGTACGTTGTAATCGTGGCTACCGGTATCTCCGTGGCGTGGGTCTGCTGGTATGAGAGGGAGCTGAATCGAGAAGAAACGCCGGACAACGGAACGAATGAGAAGTCGGACTCCATTGTAAGAATGTGCACAGGACGTGTGAAAGCATTTCACAGGATGGAAGCGGCAACGAGATGCGTCAGCGTCGCCTCTGGAGAAAACTTTCCTTCTGGGATACGTGGACGCTTGCTGCTTTCCTCAGCATCAACACGGGTGTGCTGGTCAAGTTCTACGGCTACGAGGTCGTCGCCTACTTCCTCGACGCCGGCCTTCTGGCCGGCGAATGCCAACTTCGAGAGGCCTGGCTTTGTCAGTTCCTGAACGACGTGTGAAGCAAGACAATTGCCTGTAATGCACTTGGCAAGTCAACGAAGTGTTCTGCGATAAAATTCTTTTGTTACCAAAACATACACACGTACCAATGAAAAACTCTTCGCCCGTACTTCGGATGGTGAAATGAGGGCGAATAAGGGAATAGAGTGGCATGCATTTTGTTGTCACCCGCTGCAAGCCTTTTTTTATAAGGAGACTTATCTTCATACTTCTGCCGCTATTCGTCAGTCTAGAATTCATCTTTCCTCAAGACTTATTGAGGCGAATCTTTATGGGAATAAGGCTAAAGGCGACGTTTGCCGTTGGCGACGCCTCTGACGAGGACCCAGAGAAGGCTATTGTGACCTCGTCGTCTTCTTCAACTGGCCAATTGAAACGTGGAAAGTTGGTTGTTTCCTGGGCCAAATTGCCTCTTGAGTGTTCTTGATCGCGCCGAGCTATCAATTGCTACAAACAGCAATAATTTTTTTTCTTGGTTTAGGGATTTCATAGACGAAGAAGCCCGCACATACGGCCTCATAAATGTCCCGTCAAGGATCCTCAAGGAAACTAAAGGCTCATTTTTTGGCTCTGCGCCTATTGTAAAGTGGCAGAGTGTCGACTCTTCGACTTCCAAGACCAGGTGAGGGTTCACTTATCAACCGTGAATTTTGAAGATTTCTTTGCTAGAAGATTCTTTGGCGAAGTCGTGAACGTGAAGTAGCCCAAACACTTGTGAAGTGCTTTGTGGAGTGTGAGGACGTTGCCCAAGTTGCCAAGGAGAAACGGCGATGTTATTGAAGACAACGAAGAATGGATTAGAGAGACTGACTCAAGGAAGGTGCCTCGACTATCAGCTACTAACAATCTGATGAATGTGTTTGTCTCTATTCGATGCAGATAAATCATGATATGTCTGGATGCTTGGTCGATGAGTTTTATTAACAAGAGCTGAAAGCCCATAAGTGGATTGCACTGTTAGAATGAAAGCACGGAGTAATGGACCTCTTTGTCGCCTCTCCTCCTTGATTTAGGAAGAATTGATGGGAGCGATGTGATGCGTGTTGAAGAAGCCCGGGCTGAGATTGGGAATCGTCGGACGCAGCCCGTAGACGGCGCCGTTTTCGTCAACGAAGATCGAGTTGGACGGGTTGCCGAACTTGTCCGAGCCATACTGCAAAAACAACCGATTGACTGTTTTTTTCTCTCTGCCTTTTAGGGACAGAAGTCGAAAAAGACTTTGGAGGCGAAACACCTATGTACTTCAAGACCGAAGACGAACAAACTTACGTAAATCGAGGCCCCTGCTGGTGGTACCTCACCGATGACTATTTCAGCGTTTTCCTCAGCATTCTTCGCTTTCAAGTAAGCTCTGAGAAGAGGAGAGATGGCGAAAGCTTCTGCAACCGTTTAGAACAATGAATGTTTTCGGTAAGACCAACCTGTAGCCAACCATGAGACGAGTAAAATTCTCAACACACTACGAGACGCCATAGTAGAACAATGCACAGGCTGCATTTCAAATCGACACACGGGCTTAAATATTCCCACGGCAACCGTAACACGCCTCTCCACATTAAAGTCATCGTCGTCCCCAAATTGAGCGACCCTCGACGACTGACTGGTTGTTCTTTGTCAACGGCCCTCGAGAACGCCAAGGTTAAAATTAAGGATTACGAGCAGCAACAAAACAAAGAAAGCCACAGTTGTTTGCCGCAAAAACGTTGAATATTCATTGAGAAAAGAGAGGGGAGGGTGATCTCGATCAAAAGAGGGCGACCGGTTGAAGTCGCTTGAAAGATAAGCCGATTCCAATTCAGCAAGGTCTATCTACAGAAGTTGATCCGGGTGAACTTTGCTGCCATTAGAGCTGAAGTTGGATCTCTTTGTTGATTTTTTTTGTGCTTTTAGACCTTTCGGCATGATCAAAGTTGATCCGATAGTGTGGAAAACGACCAACGCGTGCGAAAAGTTTGGCGGTGTAAGGGAAATTGAGCACGGTGGGCGGGCGACGTCACGCGACTCTTCAGAGATCGCTCTGACTGCCAGCGTCGCGGTCCTTCGCTGAATCATCTGGTTCTTTTGGTCGAATCGTTATCAAGGACGGTAAATATCATCATCGATGTCATTCTCCTGTTTTAGAAGGATGACTTCGAAGATTGATTGGTGAATGAGCGTGATCTCCAGTGCCAAACGCCGTCATCGTCTTTTGTGACGTTTCGAGTCTTACGAATATTTTGCTGTCAATTTTGCTCTTCTCTAAACGTTCATCCTCAATGAATCGAGGAATTCGCACTAACAATGACTGCTGAAGATTGTCCCTGAAGTGCTAAAGATGTGGTTTTCTGTTGTGTATCTGAAAGAATCAGCGCGACCAAACTTAACGGGAACCTTCGGAATGGCTGGCCTCGGCGACCTCTCCGATGAGTTGCTGCTTCAAGTTCTTCAGCTTGTCGGAGTCGTCGACCTGATACGTTTTCTCAAGCTATCGCTTAGTTATGCCTATTTTGTGGCGTCAAACATGAATCGCCTTCGACGGCCTCACAAGCTCAAGTTTGCGGAGAACAAATTTACTGTGACCGATAAGCACGCCTCGGAAACACAACTTGCTTTCTGTCTTTCGAATGCCTTACCGAAACATCCTGAATACTATGTGGTCTCTTCTGCATTGTCAATGCTGGATGTCATAGAACTAGCCCAGTCGAACATCTTCTACGGCGTTTGTCTATATCGTCAATCAGTCGATTTTCGACTTGAATTTATTAAAAATCTCCACCGATTTGTGTCTATTGAACAGGCGGAGATTGATTTTTCTGTTAAGGATATGGAGAACAACTTTGTTGCCCAAAATGCTGAAAGAGAGCAGCAGCACTTTGTTCATCATTTGAAAGATGCGAACGAGCTAAAACTGAGGTTTAGAGACTGCAAACGTTCTCCCTTCAGCGCGTACATGCGAATCTACAAAATTTTTATTTTCAGTAATCATTGGATTCATAAGCTTGTTCGACTAGAAATCGAACCTTTTCGCACAACTCGTGAGATAGATCTTGATGATGCGAAACTGCTAGAACTCGCCCGTTTACATACAATTGAGATGCCAGAACTACAAACAATGGTCACAGTTTCGGGGCTGAAAACACTTATCGAACAGTGGCAAGATGGCCATCGAGAAATTCGAAGTCTTTCATTTCGAGTTCTCAATCGAGGCCGAATTAAGAAGGTTCTGCATCCAGTTCACGAAAATGAATGTGTAAATGGTGCGCGATGCGTATTTCGACAAAACAATTCGCAGGAAATACTGATTGTGAAGACAAAGTTTCCGTATGTTTATAACCTGCGCATTCAAGAAGTTTCGCTTCGAACGCCAAGTGACGAATCTGCCCTGGAAGCAACACTGGGACTTTCTGATTCGTTCTCAATGTGAAAAGCTTGCATTGTGTTGTAAATGTAGTCTTGATGTTCTTGATGAAAACTTTCATAGTACCATGCTCGTGCTGCGTGTTGAATCTTCTAACAATGACAACTTTTCCGCTTCTTCCGATATTCAATTCGTTGGAGTCGTTGATTTGGTTCACTTTTCGAGCATCCAACGAAGATTCTGACATGGATGCATAGTTAAGCGAGACTTTGTATGGCTGAACTGTGACGGTAATATTGAATAAAAGCTGTATTGTCAAGGTACTGCAAAGTTTATACTCTAAAGCGGTCAGCAATTCGAAAACAATAATATTGCACTTTTCATGAAAGCTCGAGATCATTCCAAAGCACTGCGTCACTTCAAACCCGTGCGAGCCATGTGATGTTCGTTCATGAAACCCGTGGGTGTGATTTTTCGCAACGCCGGTTGCAATCCGTAAACGTTCCCATTTTCATCCTCGAAGAGTAGCGGATCGGACGGGCTGTCGTCGCTATCAGAAGCAGCATATCCAGAGACTTCCGGCACGTCCCCGATTGCACTTCCAGCGCGCTCATCAGCCATCTTCGCCTGGAGGTAAACGTTGAGCAGCGGGGAGTTCCCAAGAAATCCAATAACTTCTGAAACAGATCATTCAAAGATGATCACAAAAAATGAGAATCAACCTGAGGCTAATAGTGAGATGAGAAATATCCTTAGTAGGCAAGCTGAACCGTTAGAAGACATGATCGCTAGATGAAAAGATGCAGTGCGTGGACCTAGAAATGACACGGACTTAAATAGATTTCTCACGACTGTCCCGCCTCCTTCTGGAAGACGCTGACGAACCCCGAAGTCTCTCATGAAGCGCTGACTGGTTCTAAGTATCATCAACCACAGTCAGAACACAAATATTTCCAGTGTTAAAATTAAATTAAAGTTGAACGAGAGAGCAACAAAACAACTTTCCGTCGCGATATCAAAGTTCATCTCGAGGTGCGTGGAGAACGATCATTGCACGTGTGTCTTATGGTCGAAAGGCGCAGAGTGCGCCGTGCGGACGACGTCACGCGACTCTTCACAGAACGGTCTGGCTGCCAGCGCCCGCTGAATCATTGAACTCCGTTTTTGTTACAATCTTTTCGTCTTACACGATGTGTCTCGATGAAGCAGCGGGACTCATGATAGTGTTGTTGAACGGGCGCTGTGTTCTCAATCAGATTTTTTCCCGCGCGGTTCTGAACGCTCAATGAATAGCACTATAATTGATTGCAGACCTTCCTTTTTGGTGCTAACTGCCGAGCTGTTACCCCCGTCTGCTTTCGTCTCTACACAGTCAGTGATTTTCCATTTTCCCGCTTGCAATGCCTGGCCTCATCGACCTCTCGGATGAGGTTCTACTGCCCATTGGTCAGCACTTCAACGTCGTTGAATTGATTCGTTTTCTTCAGCTTTGTAAGCGATTTCACAACTTCGTCCTGCTAAACCTCAATCGTTTGCAACGACCTCACAAGCTTGTCGTTTCCGAAGACAGACTGATTATTTCTGAAGAAAACTCTTTCACTACATGCCTCGCTCTGGAGTTTTCGACGTCTTCCGAAAATGACGACATCGGTGACGGAGAGAGCGTCCGTGATGAAAGTGACGACTGCATTCTCCATCATCCAAGTTTCTCAGATCTATCGACCAGTTTTGAGAATCTCGAACGCTTCGTGCTGTTTCATCAAGTCAGTATTGAGGTGCGACGCGATGTTAATGGCATTGACTCGAAAGACGAAAAAAGAGTCACTTTTTCTACGAAACATCAGCAGCGTCAAAGAAGTAGAACTCGCGTATTTCAGCAGCGACTACAGGCGTCGCCAAGATGCAGCTGGTCAAGTGAGCATTTTTCATGAAGATTGGATGGAAAAGCCCCGTGTTCTTCGCGTTATTAACGACTACGAAGTTTTCCGAAGCATAGACTTGGACGATGACGAATTGTTTGAACTTCGAAACTTGCATACTATTGAACTGTCGGGAATTCTGACTGCTGTCAGCGTTGCTGGTCTGAAGGCCTTGATTGAGGAGTGGCAAGCTGGGCGTCGCGACATTCAAAACATCACGTTTCAACTGCGGCATGAAGGCCGGCTTCAAAACGCCGTGCATGATTCTCACACTGATGAGTGTAATAGCGCGAGATGCGTGCTTCAAAGAAGAATCAATTCCCAGGAAACGCTCATTGTGACGGAGACGCTGTCCGATGATCGCAACTCCACGATTCCACTTTTCACGAGTGTTTCCACTATTCGGGAATGCTTGCTTCGAGTCAGTGAACAATAAGTCTGAAGGCTTATTGTTCACTAATTTGTTCTAGTTGAAAATGAATAAACGTGAACTAAATACATTCGTTGAACGTGGAATGTCGACGCCCTCAGTGAAGATTCTTCATAAACTGCGCCTGAAAAAGAAGAAGTACATCCCGTGCTAGTCTTCCCCTTTCTTCATTGCAATCTTGACACGAGAGACGTCTCGTTGGCAGTTTGACCTTGTGCGAGGGGTGTAACAACTAAAAAGGACATGGAGGAACTCGCTGATAATTTGACAGACAGAGGGTCACAGGCAACTTGCGGGCACGCCGTGACAGAGCGTTGACGACATTTGCTCGAATGAGTTGCCCCAACGTCGTTCTCGTACTCACATTTTGTCTCCTTGGCGGTCTTGCTTCAGCCGACTCAAAAGTAGGCTTTCGAAGATTGTTTAATTTGAGGCGTTTTAGTTGGAAAAGCTTTCGAAGGGCGTCCTAACTTCCCTAAATCAAACTGTCGATCCATGTGAGGACTTCTACGAGTTTGCTTGCGGCCAATGGATCGCAGACAATCCGATTCCCGAGGATCGACATTC
>JAQIXL010002333.1:0-13478 GCA_034700245.1 Poikilolaimus oxycercus | reverse complement strand
TTTACAGTTTTGTTTATTTGTTTACTTTTAGGTCCCAGAAGTAAACAACCATATTTGCTTGTTGTTTGTTTATGTTTATTTGTTGTTTACTTTTCAAACCTTGAAAGTAAGCCAAAATGGGCCTGTTTACAGTTATTTACTTGTTTACTTTTAGGTCCCTGACGTGAACAACCATATTTGCTTGTTGTTTGTTTATGTTTATTTACTGTTTACACATTCAAATTGGGGCAATATAAGTCATAAACGGGTTGTTTACCGATTTGTTTACTTGTTTACCTTTGGGGTAAACAACATGTTTATCTTGCTCAGTATTCGATGGCGAGTCGAATGGTGTATACTGTTGCCTTACTACCACACTCTAAGGTTGCTAACGGCCTATTTTGAAGCATTTGTTAACGACCTTCTATATATAAGTAATAGCTTATTTTTATCCATTTGAAAAAAGTGAAAAGGTAAACAAGTAAACAAGTTGGTAAACAACTCAAAGTGAGCATATTTTTCTCCATTCGAAAGAGTAAACATTAAATAAAGACCGTAGAACAATAAACAATCGAATAGTCCCACAAGTAAAAAGTCAACAGGTTTGCACCTTATTGTTAGACAAGTCGAAGGCCGCGGCTGCGGAGGCGAATCATGGTTGAATTACAAAATACGCTATGAGGACATTAAAAGCCCGAATAGGTAAATTTAGGTGTTTGCAAATTGCAATCGAGTAGGGAAGCCTAAATGATGAAAGAAAAGGTACCGAGGAACGAGTCCTTAAACTTAGTTATTTTTTAAAGCGGTTTAGATTAGATCTTCTATCATAAAGGCCTCAGGCATTTCGGTCTAATTTGGGGATACGATTGTCCCAAGATGTTAGGGAATCGGCTGCCTTAAGACGATCGTGCGACCAACTTGGGACACGAGGCGGCCTAATAGTGACACCCCGCTTTCGCTTCCCGCCTCTCACTTTCCATTCCCGTTCTCGCCTTTCCAGAACACTTTCTGTTTTCAATTCACATTTATCTACATTGTACAACAAGTACACGAGAAATACCGGCAAGCGCGACAGCTTGGACCGGCTTACAACACGCGAAAGAGAGGAGAAAAAGCGAAGAAGCTTCTCATCCGGCTCCAGCCGGGCACGCGGCCGCCCGCCCTCGTCCTCGTACTTGCTTCGTCCGTCGTCCATCTCTCGATGACGCCGTCCCTGTCGCTGATCTAAACAAGAAAGAAATTACACAATAATTAGTCTGCGCGCCTGCTGGGCCTGCCAGCTTGCTAGGAAACAGAAAAGGTCGGCCTTGAAGCTGGGCGAGCTCGTTGGGAGAAAAGGAAAGCTCGCTCGTCAGGTGATTAACTCGCTCGAAGCCGCTGGGCGCCCTTCATAGTGAGCGCCCACTTACCAGCAACACTCGTTGGGATCTAATCAATCTCAACAAGTATTGCTGGTCAGTGAGCGCTCACTTGTAGGGCGTCCAGCGGCTTCCAGCGAGCTTGACGAGCGAGCTTTCCTCTTCTCCCAACGAGCTCGCCCAGCTTCAAAGCCGACCTTTTCTGCTTCCTGAGCAAGCTGGCAGGCTTAGCGGGCTTCCCGGCTAAACACTGGAGTTATACGAACAAAACGAAGACGGCGCACAACTAAAGCGAGAGAGGGGAAACTAACCTTGAAGTGACGTCGAAGAGATGGTGAAGAAGAAGAAGAAAAAGAAGGCGGCGCGTCGAAAGCGAACCGAACCTAAACCAAAGCGATTGAGAAACAGATGTGAACTAACCAATTGGTTCGCCCAAATAAAAAAGGAAGAATCTAAACGGTTAGAAGCTGAAATGGTTTGGAACAACAAACAAACCAACCTCTCTACTCACCTTACCAAGCAACAAAGATGAAGAAGAAGCAAGGCTTTCTTCAGACTTGAAAAAATCCAAAACAAGAACAAACTAGTTGATATAAAGCCTGCAATCAAAGTATTAGTGCCTAAAAAAGGGAGAGAAACGAACCTGATGACCTGAAAAGGTTAGGGGACAAACAAAGACAACGAACCCTTGCGCCGCTCAAAGGCGGCGCGACGAAAAGTCCCAAAAAACACCATAAACTCGTCCAAAAGTTGAAATAAAAAGGTTTTCCTAAGCCTAAAAGCTTGTATTATACGCCGCGGCACTGTGCGACTGCAAAGAAACACAAATAACGACGAAAAACGCAGATAGAACATGAAAAACACGACGAAAGAAGAGAGAAAACAGGAGTGCCTACACTCCTTGAAAAAGGACGTCAAACATTTGACAACATATCCGCCTCGTGAGATTGTCAAAGTCCTGTCAAACGTTTCCTAGCATGCGACGTTGTCACTATTTGGGACATTCCTATCCCTTTCTTGGAACGATCGTATCCCCAAATTAGACCGAAATGCCTGAGAAGGCAAACATAGAGAAGGCCCGCTTTCGATCCGCAATCGTGGAAGTATCGATCACAAGACTTTTGAGTAGCACAAAGATTCCTGAAAGCACGATGCTTCGTTTTAATCGTCTGTATTCTACCGGCGCTGAAGGAGTAGATCAGCTGCGAACTCGCAATGAGAACCTTTCCCCATGTTGTGATGAAGGGCACACAAAGGTGAACGACTGCACCGGCGACCGACGCCACACATCCGGCCAAGAGCAGCGCCCTGAAGTCCGTTCGTTAAATCGCGTTTGAAAAATACCCACCGCGTGAACGCCTGAGTCTTTTGATGAAGCGCTCCAATGAGACAACTGATCACAGCAACGACCGCGCTTGCGCCCATGTTCAGAACGCCGAAGAACATCGGGGTGACATTCACATCCGCCTGAAGACTGTTTAGACTATCACTGAGCCACAAACCTTTTGAAGATACGCCCAGATGACGGGCCTCATGAGAGCCGATTCAGCGGCGAGGGCGCCGCTGATGATGCCCAGGACCATCACCATGCGCCAGTCCGTTGCCGTGACGGTCATCTTGGAGAAATTGTGTCGATAGCTGGGAAGGCTCAACAGTGAGAGTGAAGCAGAACTCCTTGGACAACTTTGGCGGTGGCTGCGCGTTTTTATGCAACTTTCTTCCAATCGCCGGCTAGACGGCTTTTGTTCTCGCTATGACGATGAGTTTGCGTTCTTTCTGGAAGCCGCATTTAGAAACGAATAACGGCTAGACTCATAGGATTCGGTTGAAGGATGATGGCAAATCGTGACGTTGTGCCGCGTCCTTAAGCGTCGTAGTTCTCGCGTCATCTTTTTTCCGAAACGGAGAAACGCCATTTTAATTCCAGGCATTAGACATGCCCTTTTGTGGGGAATCTCACAATTGGAAATGACGCGCCCTCACTTGGAGAAGGAATGAATAGCGAACAAATCACGTCGATCCCTCGTTCAGACGGACTTCCTCGAATGAGGAGTGAGTGGCGAGCTGGGCCACCATCACAAATACATACGGGATCCCCAAGTAAACATCTTCATTCACCAATTCTAATGGCGTTTTCATGTTTTGCGCCGCGTCCTTCTGAAAGTTTTCGATTCTTTTAGGTGAAGCAGTGACGTTGCGCCCGAGACTGCTGCCGCTGTTGATTATGACCACGCCGGTCACCTCTCGTCGTCTTGGACCTCTTTTTTTTCGGGGGCAAGGCCCCTCCCCCCTCTTCGGGGGCAAACCGGTAAGAAACGAATGCCAGACGGTGACGCCCATGTCGGTCTTCCTCTTCACTGAACCGCCGTCACGTCTCCCCACGGCTCACTCGCTATGATTTCGAAATCGAGGTAGTCTTAAGACGAGCTTGCTTGCTATAACTTGCTCCACCACAAACGGTATGTGAACGTCAAATGTTATGTGAACGAGACACGGTGCTTTTCAAGTTTTATTTTCCACAGCGCGTTCCTTACGGCCAGAAAGGCTGAAAGCGCTGACGCTCCACGACAAAGGCCGGCGGGCTTCGCTTGAAGATCAGCGAATAGGCGCTGGGCGAACGCGCTTGGCGTCTACCGGGTAGACCGACGCCTCCACAGTCGCCCCAGCAAGCTTCCACAACGGCGGGCGACGGAGCGAAAGCGACAAGAAGAAGGCAGACACACAGCTGGGCGAGAACACGCATCTTGACGATACTAAGTAGCGATTTGCCGGCGAGAGTTTTTAAGCTGACTGACAATGAGAGAGAAGTCTTGTCTGTAAAGGGCGTGTCGTAGTCGCTTTGAACTATCAATAAACCTGTTATAACAAAGAACAGCGTCTGCCTTCGTCTTCTTGTTCTCAAGCAATCCCAGGCGAAGAGAGGACGACCGTGGGAGCACATGATGGATATGCGAGGGCTGGGCTACGAGCCGAAAAACGAGGCAACGGGAGCAGCCCAGTCAGCGCTCCCCCCATTCGAAAGCTGTGACGTCATGCTTTGGTGTAGCCGAAGAGAGGCACACGAATCATTCTAACAGCGATTTCCTATTGAGGGAGCCGCGCTAGACGTGTGAGTGTCTCGAGTTGGATCGCAGTCACAACTTCCATACCAAGACCAGAGATCTGTTGTCGAAAACGTCGAAGAAGTCAAACATTCTATTCGTAGTGTGATAGTCTTGTGAAAATTTCCAGATTAAACATGAAAGGCTAGAATAACTCAAAGTTCGTTTTCGGAAAGTAATTTTTGAAACGACATTCGGAATGATGAAGAGATGAACTCTGAGCATTATGACGATCGCTCTGAAGACGAGCAACAAATTTTTATCTTCGACTTTAACAGGGGGTTCTTTGACGATCGGAAAGAAAGCTTTTCGCTGTCCCTGCATCGTTCACGGCGCTTCACGCACGCGAATCAAAGATACTTCATTATTTGAGGTCGTCGCTTCTGATTGGATTCCTTGTAAAATAGACAAACATATCGACCGCATCAATGTCGGCCACTGGCATGGCAATTTATGTGCAAAACCTAAAAGCCAATCCATACAAAAATGGCGTAGAGAGGACGGCACGCGTGAACTTTCGGAAAACAAAGCTATGAGAAAACAACAACGCCTTTCCAGATTCCAGCAAAAAATGTCGGAGTATTATAGATGCTCAAATTGAAGTGAAGAAGGAGAGTGAAAAAACGAGAAACCTTCACAGCACTGAGATTTCAGTTGCCGGCAAGATGAGGATTAGCTACTTCGAACAAAAAGAGCTTCCGCGTCCAACAAGCCGCGGCAGCGTGAGCAAAGACCCGCATGTGAATGCCCAACGACCAGAGAGGAGGCGCTCGAGGTCCGAGGTGCAGACGAAATTCGGCGATCGCTGGAAGCAATCACTCATTGCCGACGCCTCTCCATATCGCCGCGACCTCGAACGACGATGAGACATTTGGAAGAACAGCTGAGCGGCAGATTCAACTGCCCCCCCCCCCCCCTTAAGATCTTGTCTTGTCTTTTCGACTGATACTTGTACGGTAGTTGCCGATTTTGCATCCTGCGAAAGCAATCGCAAGGATTGCCGGCAGTGTGAAGATTGGTTTCACAATTTAAAGTGCCGAAATGAAAGCCGTTTCTTAACGAAAAAAAATTGCTGTTCTGAAACTTCGTAGATAGCGAGAACGGTTATACAATATTTCAAGAGCTAAACTTTGGGAAGGGCTCGCAATCGCGATCTTCGTCTTAAAAGAAAAATGCAGTGTTGAACCAGAATATTTTGAGGACCAGCTGTTGGAATCGTGCGACTCGTGCCATGTTCTGCAACTGCACGGCGCTAATGGCCGCCGGCGGATTTGCTGCACTCACGGAAGCTGAAATGCTGGCGCTGCTGCCGTTTCGGTCAGTCGCATTATCAAGCGTTTCTGTGTTTTATGAACGAAGACAAATGAACGTTTGGATTTTTTACGCGATTTCTTTAAGCAAATCCATTTCATGTGCATTTTGCAGCTTCGGTACCGAAGGCGTCGGCGTCTCCTTCTTCCTCATCGTCGATCTCTTTAGCAGCATCTTCATCGTCTACGAGAGCTTGAGAAGTTTGAGGTATGCCTTTGAAAATCTTCTATGCTTCGAATTCATTTCAAATTTTTCACGCACACAATCTTTCCCCCATAATTCAGAAAACTATCCATTCAAAATGTCAGCAAGCTTTTGGTTTCTGTTTTTCTTCTGCTCTCAGTTGTGGGGAACTTCTTTTGCAGGTCGGGAGGTCTTTCGGGCGAGGTGATGCTCGTGATCGCTTCGGCCCTCGCTGAAATGCTTCTCGTCGCCACGGCGTTTCTGGGCTTCGCTATCCCTATCACCTTGCTCTTCTTCAGCGAAAAGAAAATGCTTGACAAATTCAACGCCGGGTGAGTTTGTGTTTTTATTGGATCCTCTTGTGAGCAAGTGTTTTTGACAGAAAAAAAAACACTGAAAAAGAATAAGAGCTCATTGCAATGGAAATTTTGTGAAAAAGACTCTGCGAAGATTGTAAAAAGTAGAAGTTGAAGAGCGTGCTTGTAGGGTGTCTCTCGCCTTCTACTTCTACCCGCAAGCACAGCTTTGCGTCACCTTGATCGTCTA
This sequence comes from Poikilolaimus oxycercus, assembly GCA_034700245.1. Taxonomy (NCBI): domain Eukaryota; kingdom Metazoa; phylum Nematoda; class Chromadorea; order Rhabditida; family Rhabditidae; genus Poikilolaimus; species Poikilolaimus oxycercus. The sequence goes on along the minus strand of JAQIXL010002333.1, from coordinate 7,000 downwards.
CCTCTCAGCGATGTTGGCCATCTGGAGGGCCGGGAACAGCACGAAGCCGGCGAAGGACCAGTGGTCGCCGTGGATTGCTCTTCTACTCGTCATCATCGCCATCACCTGCACCGGCATCACCAAAGGCACAATGATCGTCGAATACCGAGTAAGTGCCTGCTATTGAAACGGATAAGCGCATTTACTTTTTTCAGCTCGACACATCGGGACAGAAGTTCGCCTGGAGAAGGGGGGACCTTCTTCAGTTGCCCTGGTACCAGGACTACATCGTGTGAGTATTGCCGGCAAGGAATCAGATAACAATAAAATTTTAGAAAGAGCGCCCGACCTGCGACTGCGATGATCTTGCCCTTCATCATCTCCGTCGTCTGCAACTCGATCAACGCCTACCGACTCAAGTCTCTCATTGGCTTGCCCGGACGTTGCATCGAGGACGACAAGGTGTGTGCATGCCTTATTCGTCACTTCCGTTTTATGTCCGACATTTGACTCACTAATGCTGATTTTTCTCTCAAAAGAGCGTTGTTCTTACAATTAGTGTTTCATTGGGGATGGGGGGAGGGGGGACCTTCATTGTGTTCGTCCTAAGCTTGATGCGTTACTGGTTCAGAAGGAAGAAATCATCATGATCTCTGAAACGTTTATAGAAGCGCTCAATGGCTGCCAACGCGGGACTCGTCGCGTGTGTGATCAACTTCTTTCTTCCAGCCCTTATTACCTTCTTCATGCTAGGGTATGACAACTGCTGCTTGCCCGGGATCGTCCTCACGCCTTCTTGGCGCCAGATCCTCAAGTCGAGCGTAAGCGACCATGAAGGATTGAAACATTGTATTTAGGGCACGCTTCTCTACGCGTGCGGATGCGCACTGCGGACGGGCTGTGTGGTGGCGATCATGTGGTGGCGCCGCGGATAACCAGAGAGCAGCTTTCATCTCCAAACTGTGAACGACAAAGAAGAAGTACAATAGAAAGAAAGTGAGCTGGAGGATGGCTGAGGAATCATCTGTTACGAACACCTTCCTTGTGGACTTTCGTCAACATTTCGCCTCCGGCCGTCTCAATTCCAAGTTTATTCACAGACATCAGCGGTGAGGATCGCCATTGACTTGCACAATCGACGAAGCTAAGCTTTCACTTATGTACACGAATGCGGATTAGTGATTTGACAAGATGTTTAGCTATGAGACGGGTACTATGTGATGCACTCTTAAGTTGAATTGTTAAATGGATCCGAAGCACAGTAAATGCGAATGAATGAATTAGATTATTATAACTTCGTCAACAAGTCTTCGATGAAGAGCATGATGAAATAACGGCACGAGCGAGAATTGGGGAAGATGCATTCTGCTCTCTCCCCTCCATTCGTCTTTCTGTCTCTTATCCTCGGCCCTCCCCTACCCGCGATCAGAGAGAAAGAGAAAGCGAGAGACATGTCATCTCGAACGCGTGTTGGATGCCAGATGTCCGATGGTCAGCCTTTGTTTTAATTACATACAAGAACGTTTTTTTTTCCAGAAATATCCTTACCTTAAGACCCTGGGCCACGACCGGCGGAGCAATATTTATTGGGACTGAAGTGAATCCGATGATCATTTATTTTGTAGCATAAATTTTCGTGAGCAATGCACTGATGCCGCACGGCGCGCGTGAAGTTTGGTTTGCCCACGCGCCCGGCACTTTTTCCAAGTCTATTTCCTCTTTAATATCAGACGGCTGTAGCTGAATTTTGGATGATCGTTGCCTTGGAAAAACTCTTCGCCAATGAATGCAGCTGCGCAATGATGAACTTCCGAAGTTTAAAGTAAAGAGAGCAAGACATAACAAAGATCACGATTGTTTTTGACTTTCTTCCCTCAACATCATTTGCACGGTTGTCGCGTAGATATTCTAAAGAACAAAACACGGTGATGTTCTTTTTATGAGGGCAACCAAGATGCTCTAGAAGAATCATGTCGAGGCATTGAATTGAACTCGCAAGGTGTTTCAACAATCTCTAAAGACCAATATTTTTCGGAAAAAACCGTAAAAAACTTGTGAACTGTTTGTGCCGAATGTTGGAGAAACAAAACATGTCAAGTTTGCTATCACTCAGGGATGGAGGCCGATTATTTCCTAATTCCCCAGACATGTAATCTCTTCGAAGTCCCAAAACTGGTGATAGGGAGATGTTTGTCTTGCTGAATGCGAACGCCTTGAAGGCGATGTTACTCGTTAGTGCTCCAATTGGTCTGCTCCTCTTAGAAATTCTTGCTGTTCATCCAATTAACGGAAAGCAGATTGTTGAGTGTTCCGGAAGCTTTTCAATCACTATGAGCAATGCGGTCCTCCATATTTATAGCATCGACTACCCGGCATCGGTTCACGGTGGCGACGGCTCCGGGTGTAACATCAGCATCCACGTAAGAATTCACATGCCTCAAATGGTTCACATTAGTCACCGTGGCTCTTTTTTGACGTTCTTTTCGTCGAGGGAGCTTTTCCGCCGAAGATTTTCGTCAACCCGACAGGAACATTGGATATTGCTAGTGCTATGAATATGCCTGAAATGGGCCGCGTTCTTCATTTGCAACAAAACGATGGCGGCGGAATCTTCTTTCTAGTGCAAAAAATTCAGATTTTGAAAGAATATTATCGCGCATTTCATGTCGTCATTCATTCTTACAGTCGGTTTTTAGAGTTATTTCGTGAATCGCAGATTTCCTACCAAACTGTTTTGAGCTTGATGAAGAAGAAACGATTCTATCTCCGTTTCATGGTTTTCAGCTCTACATTCCATTCTTCTCTGACAGCCGGCAGTCAGCGTCATTGTTAGTGCATTATTTCAGACATTTGAAGACACAGGTCCCCGTGTGCTTGGAATTTCACGGCGAGTGCCGGCATGGCTCTCCGTGTCGAAACATTAGTGACGCCGACTAAAAACACAGATTCGACGGATGCTCAATTTCGGTTGAACTTAGACCTCGGCGAATCGGAACATCATACCATAAGGTTTGAGGCTTTGTTTAGCAATGCGAATTTATCTTTTTAGTTACGTAAATGTGATAAATCGCTTCTCCACCGAGTCGGAGGAATCAAAAAGTGTGCCGTCCGCTCAAATAAGTTTCACATCTCAACAGTACTCACAACTTGAGGTCTTCATACGCGTATTAGCATACGAACCCAATCGTTTGCGGAGATTTCGGGTTTTATTTTGGCAGTTACCGTAAGCAAGTGTGAGGATTTCGCGCCCAAATCGAATAACTGGCAAGCTGGCGGACAGCTCTTTGCACCTTTTGCACCTCTAGCAGTCGATAGCTATGCGCCAAATCAGGCAGCTTCTTTTTGAACCATCACCCTGACGTCATAGGACTGCGAGTGGTCATTCGACGTTCCGTCCGGCTTCAAGCTGCGTGTCGTCTTCTACAACGCCTTTCTGGATCTAGCCGACTTGTTCAGCATAGTTGTAGACGGAGAATTTGTAAAACTGTGAGAATCTTTTTGTGGCCAATTTTGTTCTTAGTTCCACTGAGGTCTTTGCCATAACGAAAGTGATAATCCGCTGGTTGACGGATGAAGCGATTGGCGGAGGCGGTGCAGCATTTCGCCTGGAAATGATTAGTCCGTTTTTTCCTGATTTCATCAAAAACAGATTGTGAGTGCTACTTGTGGAACCCCGCTGATGGCTTTATCGGTCCCTCGACGAGCGAACGACTTTCAATGCCGAGCAATAATGCCACACAACCCTATTCCGGGTTCCATTTTTGCCCGAAAGTCATTTGTACTTGGAGTGTAAGTTTTGCTACGAGATTTTAATCTGCAGCGGCAAACAACTAATGGCAATCAGAGCTTCTTCTTCATTCATTCGGTGCTCTTCTTCATCGGTCCCTTCATAAAGTTCACAATTCTGGTGGATGGCCAGCTGTTCTTCCAACACAAGTATTTAAAGTTCAAAAAGTCGGCTCATTTTCAGTTCATTAATGGACATCGGAGTGACTATACCAGTTGTGGCGCAAAACATTACTGTAATTTATGATTCGACATATTGGCCGTTGAAGCATTTCATTACGGATCGAACCTACACGGCACACGTGGATTTGGCAAGAATTCCTGGTGCGTTTTATTTTTAATTTTTTTTTTGTAAAGGAGTATCTCAGATACTAAGCCTGAACGAATAATCAACGTTAGTATGCGAAGAATCTGGCTGGCGCCGGCGTGGTCGTGGCTGCCGGGTACCGCGTTTCGTCTTACTTCAGTTTATGGAAACATCAGCGTCGCATATCTACAGCTAGTTGTCAACAGAGACTTTGACTTCTATCATGGCATAGACTTCCTCGGCTACCGTAACTTTGACACAACTCCGACGTCCACGTTAGAGAGCTTTGAAGCACATTAAGTTTGAGATTCCAACCAATCTTCAACAATGAAAACAACTACAAAACGGCTACAAATGAACGGCACCCCGCACTAAACGGCTCATTCATGATTCTTCATCACAGTCAACGGCGCTTCGATCAGCTTTTCTTAGTTTTTGACCATGGAAAGTCTAGAGAAAACAGCAAATTAAGTTGTTTTAGTTTTGGACGGCAGTAGCACGATTACCTACATTGATGGCGTGCATGAAATTCGACTTATGACTGGAGCTACCCAAATGCTATCAGCGCGTTCAAAGTCGCGAGCGCCGCGTCTCGGCTTCTATAATCCCACGTCTAGCGAAATCTTCGTCGGTGGTGCCTTTCGACTTACATTTTCCCCGATTGGTATTGACGGAGCGCAGTTGAATTTCACTAGGCAAGTTCGCTTAAAGCAATCAAAGGATAATTCACGCAGTCCAGGCTTTCTGTTATGGGGAGTTTTTGGTAATGAGAAAGTTTTTGAAAAATGATGCAGAAAATTACCGACCATGTGGATTTAAAGAAACACTTATTTGGAAGAATTTGAACGGACAATAAAATTCAGATGCGATCTATTATACCACTCGTTCATTCCATTGCCTTGGCACGCCGTGGTCGTCACGTTGGACAGTCAGAATTCCAACATGACACTTGTCTTTACGAGTGACGGTTAGTTTGAAAACAAAAGCCGACTGGGAAAATCAGTTGACAGTGGTGAGAGCGTGGATCTAGTCGCTCTTAATGAGTGGACAATCGACGAGTTTCGTGCCATTCTTTTGGAAGCGAACATGCTTCCGACTTTTCGACGCTTTTCTTCCAAGTTTCATGTTACATTCCACGTTCACTATGTCTCTGTTGATGTGAAATCCCAGTTGAGTCTTTTCAAAGACAACCGCCGAAACTGCGAGTAAGTACTGCAATCAGTAAGATGCGTACTGAATTTGCAGCCTGAGCCAGTTCTCGAACGGCACATCGTTGTTTTTCTCGAATGGGGGTCATTTTCGTCTCGAAGCTAATTTGACCAACGTTCGTGATCGTTTTCGAATCACTTTTGAGACAACATCGGACGCGCCATACAACACAGCCACGAGAACGAAGGCAACACTGGGTTTACTGCTGCTCATCGTGATTTCCCACAGAAAACAAGTATGAATTCATTGAATAAAAGCTCAAAATTCGTTCATTTCTGATGTGAATCGGGTTCTTTGTTAGCCTCGGGTTCAAGCATTTCAAGTGGAACTAGCCGTCGATAGAAAACGGCTAGAAGAAGAAAGCCAACGCCGAGTTCGACTAGAACAACGAGGACGACATGTTGATAACCGAAATGCTCAAAGAGGGTTCTGCAAGTAAAATTTTGCTTTTCTTTGTAGTCCCTCACGTTGAGACGATTGGCGCGACGAATTGCGCAAAACTGCCGCCAAGCGCCATGTAGCCTTGCATTGTGCCCTGAAGGCCAACCCATATTCATAAATTTGTGCAAGCCTGTTTTCGTGGTCCGATGATTAGGGAAAAGAGTGTGTGCGATGGAGCGCTGATCAAAGGAAAACATATTCCGGCGATAATAACGAAGCAGAAAATATAGAGGGGGAGTGGAACCCGTCTTGCGGACTTGCACCACTCGTAGCGTGCATAGCAGCCGCCGTAGATGGTTGTGTCTTCAGTTCCATTGAGATCTCTCGGAATGTAGTTCAGCGGTCCGTCATAGAAAGGCCAGGCGAAGTTGATAACATAGTAGAGGAGGAAGAGTGAGAGGCCCATAAGCAGCAGATTGCGGCACTCACTAAAAGATTTTTGTATAAAAATTGTGGTTAACTTGCATTTTCCCTAGCCTTGTGTACCCGATTCCGAAATAGAAGCCCACAGAAATGATACATTGAATCGAAGCCATGATTCCGTTGAGTAAGATGGCCTTGCTGTCGCTCCAATCGTAGAACGCCATCGTGACCGGGGTGGACAAGCTATAAGCAATCGTTGAATGGTATGGAAGACGTCTCCAACACTTCGATTAAAGTAGCGCAGGCACAGTAGATGGTCCAGAAATAAATGCATACAATCGCGGCAGCTAGGTCGTATTTGGGAACAACTTTCGATGGATCAGCTGACGACATAAATATTTTGGCAAAACTCAGATTGTAAACCTTTTTGCTCCTCTTCCGAAATGATTCCGGCGTAGGTGGGGACAAAGAGAACGCGCATGACCATTAGCGATGCCAGATTCAGAGCCACCATCGTGAAAGCCGGTAGAGTGTACATGTTTAGTAGAATTGGCCCGAGGTAAATCTCTCCGTGGAAAAGTGCGAAAACTGACTAAAGTGTTTTTGAAAGTTTTTTGTGGTTTAACTAACTTGAATGGCTGGCCCAACCGCTAGTCCTGAAACAAAACCAGCTGCTCCTATGGAAACTGCTTGTGTACGATCTTCAATTGTTGAAGCAGTGGCCGCATAGGCTTTAAGGACGGATAATGATCCTAGAGTTGATAAGAAGTTAAGTTTAAGGCATTTAAGGCGGGTTTAAGGCATGTTTAAGGTTTAAGGTAAGGTAAGTTTAAGGTAAGTTTAAAGGACCTTGCCGGCCAAAAATATGACTTTGGCTTATCTGATAGAGCTCGTCGGGCCGACAAAGAAAGTCCA
>JAQIXL010002332.1:0-13479 GCA_034700245.1 Poikilolaimus oxycercus | reverse complement strand
GTTTCAAGACTTGAACTTTCAGAACCTTCGCGTTTTCACGCTTGCTTTGTGCATCGAAGACGACTTCAAAATGCCTACTGAAGGGAAGGAGAGAAATTCTTCGACATTCTTCACAGGCTTTCTGAGAACAGGCCCTGTGTTGTGCTAGTAAGTAACAGAATATTCCGAAAAATAACAATGCAAAGTGTCCCGGATCAGAAGAAGACTTTTTTCTTCCTGACTCTAGGCAGACATAGAAGAGCCAAAAAGCAGCGCTTTCTCTTTTCGCGCGATTCGGCTCAGGTTTCTTCGCTAACATCCGGAAAGGGGTGGATTGCCCTTGAAAAGCTCTGAAGGATGCATTAAACCGCCTCGCTTTTTCTTTCGCTGGCCATCAAGAAGAAAAACGACGAAAATAAGGCTCGCATAAACACTCTTCTGCATCTTTGAGAATTGTGACGATGTCCTAGCTGTAGAATGCGTCCAGCTAAAACTCCATCTTCAGCCTTTCTCTCGATATTTCTCCAAAACCTTCCAGAGTTGGGGATGACCCAAAAATCAATTATCCCCCTGCAGCAAGGTCATTGATGAAAGGAAGTAAGAGGAGGAGAAGAGAGAGAAGCGAGCAAAAGCGAGGCTGAAGCCCTGTCAGAAAGCATGCACATCAATGACCGTGACTTCTCGTTGAAAGGAGGAGGAGCTCTCTCCTCTTTCTCCCTCTAGTCATGCTGGATACTGCAGACTTCATACTGCTCTCACATGCGTCGCGAAGACTGCTCGCTGTTTTGATCTTTCAAGTGTCTGACGAAGCGCTTCCGAAAAGAAACGCACAAGATCGAAAAAAATGCCAGCTTAGAGATCACGAACACGATTGAGGGTGGAAGAGTAATGAAATGGCGCGCTCTTGGGGATCAACGAGTAGAGATTGAACAGAGAGATATGTTGCGTTCAAGAAACCAAGTTAAAAATAGCTGTTCCAAAACGGATCACATGCCATTCTCTCCAACAACCCGTTGCAAGAGGGCAAGCACCAGGCCTAGACGGCGGCCAGAAGTCCGGACGGTCGGGATTGGCGCGTGCGGCGAGAGCGGCCATCAACGAAAATTGCATCACTCGGCGACGGCCTCCCTCACATCGCTTGGACGCCGTGTAACTCCCAGAAATCCGAACGCGAAGAAAAGAAAAGAAAAAGTTGTGAAAAAGTGGAGGAGGAAGGAGGAAGAGAGAAGGAAACTCCACTCCCGAAAGACGAGAATATATTTAGGAAAAGGAAACGAGAGCCGAGGGAGACTCTGGGCTTAAGGCGGCCAGAGGGTAGTGGAAAGATTTGCACGCAGCTTGGAAGAAACGAGCAGAAAAAGAAAAGACATGAACGCTTTCGAGCATGGCGGCGGAGAAGCACGCTATTATTTCATAAGAAAAGATAAGGAATGGTTAAAACTCGTCAAGCATACATAATGACAAATCTTTTTCAGCAGTCCAAAAAGACCGGAACACTGCTTCAAAAATGTGTCCCCTCTTCACAAGCCAGTGAAACAAGACTCTTTAGTATTTTTCTGGCCAATATTAAATAGGTTTTCCTTCTCTACACTTCCTTCAAGATCAAATCAACTTTTGAGACAATGCGACTGCAGGTAAACTGAATTGAAACTAATAATGAAACGATCGATCGTGATAACGCAATATTCACAAGAGCCCGCTCTGCAGTGCTTGAAAGCTCCAGAAGAGGGGGCTCAGCTGGCAGCTCAAACCTTAGTCGCGGACCCCTTTCCTCTCCGCAATGCTGGCGGCGCTTTGCCCGCCCTCGAGGGATCACTTTCGCCGGCGGCGAGACAACGGCCTCGTCGTTCACATCTGCCAAGCATAGCCGTTCGCGCCTCTTCAGATAGCAAAAGATGGAGAAGAGATGAACATCTAGAACAAGCCCGTGTCCATTCAGCATCTAACTTCTGACGCTATCCGTATCCGAGCAAATTTTGAAGATTATTGAGTCAAAAGTAGCCCACTCCCAGGATATAAGGCTATGATTCAGAAACTTAGTAAAATCGTGTCATCATTTGCGGCTCAATTCAGCGTTCCAATTCAGCGCTCTCCAAAAAGCCATTAACTCTGAAGGATGGTACTGCAAAAAGCATCCGTGTTTCTTGTGTTCTCCCAAAAGTTCACAAGTCAAGCGGCGCCATTTCGAGTTTTCTCTTGCACCTTCCGTAGCGAACTTTGAAAGAAGTCCACCTTCCCTCTTCTTCCTGCGCCCCTACTTTGTTATGCCTCGCCGACAAATTGGCCTCGTCACCTTGCGAGAGAAAGAGCCTGAACTACGTAGAAAAAGGAGAGAAAGAAGCGTTGACAACATTGAAGTGCATGATGTGAGATTTAAAAAAACGCGAGGGAAAGGAAGCAAAAGTCTGACGTTTTGCCCGCCCACCCAAGCAGCGAGACGGGGGAGTTGACCGGGAAGAAGTGTGGCGTCGCGCTGAAAATTACTCTCCAACCCTTCGGCTTCTGCTCTGCGCGCGCGACACTGAAGCATAGTCGCGACGGGGGACGGGGTGAGCGAGCCTTGTCCTTTAGTATAGAGAATATCGTTTTGATTTTGGGACAATGTTACATTTTCACATTCAATCTCGATTTCGAACATCAAGAAACATTTCGGAAAACTGCTTAGCACATCTTGTAGATCTCGAAACGGACTCTTTAATGCGCTATAGCACAGCCGTCGAAAGTTTAGAAACTCCGAAGAAAACATCGCGCCAAGTTGACAAGTTTGGCGAAAAAGTAGGCATCAAACTGGTGCTGGTTCTCGAACGCAGTGCAACCTTTTTCGGAGCTTGTTAGCTGGTTTTGTAGCGCTTTTGAAGCGGATTCTAACGCACTATTAGTCGGCCTGCAAAACGTTTTCAGTCGCAGAGAAATTTCGCTCTGGAAAAGTTCATGAGAGCGAGTTTTTGAAATTCTGGTTCGGCATAAAAATATTTATTTCTCGAACAACAATCCACCAATTTCGTCGCTGTAAAGCGCATTAGATAGCTGGCCATGTGGCCTACCCAACGCGCTTTGAGTGATCAAAAAAGAGCAAAACGAGAGCTAGAACGGATTTTTTCAAATTGTGTATTTTTTCGGTTGTGCTTGCCGAGCGCAAGTGCAATTATGTCATTGTCAGTCGATTTTGAAACTACTCTGGTGTAGTTGGACGCATGAAAGGTGCTGGAAGTGTTCTTTGCTTTCTGTCTTTGTTAGCCCCTTAGAGGAAGCCCTGGCCTTTGTTAGTCTAAAGAGGCTTTAGCTTTGCAAATCGTAGAGGGAGCCATGGCCTTTGTTAGTCTAAAGAGACTTTAGCTTTGCAAATCGTAGAAGGAGCCATGGCCTTTGTTAGTCTAAAGAGGTTTCAGCTTTGTAAGTCGTAGAATGAGCCGTGGCCTACAGGATTGCCCCTTGGCGAACATAACTGCTGACACACATTGAGTGAACCTTAGTTAGTCCACCTTAGCTAGTCTCTTTTCTAACACTCAATCAATGTATAGAATGGTGGACAACGCTTACTACTTCGACAAGGATTCCCAAACGTGCAAAATAATGGACTTCGGATGCAGGCATCCGCCGAATCGTTTTGCGGTATTAAGAGATTGTCGGGCTACTTGTGATGCCTAAGGAGCTTAAATAAAGCTGTTAAAACTGAGTTTCACACAACATAACAAACGCATCGCATTTGCGCACAATAGTTCGTTTTTGCCTGATACTGCCGACGGCGAGGCCATTGAGCGAATAACAACACGGCGGAGGTTTCCTTTCGAAGAAGCTTCTTGAAAGCGTGACGCTGCGTAAGAAACCAATAAATTCGCCTCACAAACAGTTTCTTTCACTCGAAGGTTTTCCTTCTCTCTCCCTAACAGATCTTTCTATCCTCTAGAAAACTGCCTTTTAGATGCTCGCAATCTTCGTGCTCGTTCTTCTCGTCGCTCAAATCTCTTCCGCGCAGAGTCCAGCGTTCTGCAATGTGAAGCCGATTCCAGGACCCTGCAGGTGATTGAGTTGATTTTTGTTTTGGTTTGACATTCCGTTTTTAGGATGATCGATCTGGCTTTCTACTACGACAAGGCAGCCGGGTACTGCAGAGAGATGGACTTCGGGTGCACATACCCTCCGAATCGCTTTAAGACTCTGGAGGCGTGTCGTCAAAAATGCCAGCCGAACCTTGACTGATGCGTTAATAAACAGTTAAAAAGCCAGCAACTCCAGACGCCATCTTGGACGTTTCAGACTGACTGAGAAACTACCCCCTCCCCCCACGTCACTGTGGAGAGTTCTCTAGCATCGAGTCTGTCAAGTGCCGGGGCTGATTCCAAGAAGATTTTTCGTCAAATATTCTTCATCTTCTAGAAAAATGTGACGTTCCCCCAAAGAAAGGGAATAGCTTCTCAATGCAAAAAAAAACTCTTTTCACTCCCGTTTGATATTATTCTTTCTTTCAAAAACAACACGTGCGCTCAGTCCATTGGCCTTTTGGCGGCCCGGGTCGGCTCGCGTCACACTCGGCCTTCCAAAAAGCGGCCGGCCCGCGGACCGCACTCGACCCAAAATCGTCAACTTCCTCTATGTGTATGTTGACCCCGACTGACAACACCGCGCCTTCTCGAAGAAGTGTGACGCGTCGCTAAGAAATCCAATAAATTTCTCTCACAAACAATTTCTTTCATTTTATGGTTTCCCTTCTCTCCTCCAACAAAGCTTCCCAATCCTCTTCCTCTTCAATGTTGTCTTTTAGATGCTCGCAATCTTCGTGCTCGTTCTTCTTGTCGCTCAAATCTCCTCCGCGCAACGTCCAGCGTTCTGCAATGTGAAACCGATTCGCGGAGTCTGCAAGTGATTGCTTTGATTAGTGCCATTATTTGACTTTCCGTTTTTAGGAAGCATGATCCTGCTTTCTACTATGACAAGACATCCGGGGATTGCAAAAAGATGAACTTCGCCTGCGAATATCCCCCGAATCGCTTTGAAACTCTCGAGGCGTGTCGTCAAAAATGCAAGGTGCACATTGGTTAAGGTGCCAATAAACGGCTAAACACCACGTACGATGATGCGACAGCTTAGAGGATGAAGCGTTTTACTTTTTCCGTTGAAACTTCCTTCACCTGCTTCTCCCTCTTCTCCTACTCGGCGAGCAGATAGAGGAGAGGATCCAGGGCAGCAAGGATTGTTTTATTTTCTACTTCATAAGAGAAAGTTCTGTACAGCATTCTTCCGTGATTTTTTTTCTTTGTGGGCCTTAATTGCTCGTTCATCGTCGAATAAGTACGATGTCGAAGCGCTGATGAATCAAGCTTGTTCGTTCCTAATACCAGTAAAAGCCGCTGGACGCGTTTGTGCCGGTAAGATGCTTCGACATCCTCCAAGCTGTAGAATGTAGGGAGAAGCCGTCCCTTCTTGACTTTGTGTCTTTCGGCCACGAGTTCGATTCACTAAGTTATACAAAGACTTTGCATGATCGATGAGTAGCCGACGAAATGGCCGAATTAGTGTAAGAATAAGAACTGCGTTCACATTTGAGTGAAACGTTACGATGATCCACAAACAATTATAAATGGCAAGTTCTTTGAGTTTGAAGACCATAAAGTACGTTACGCAAAGCATGGGAGTAAGAACAAAAATAATTGCAGCAAAAGCCTGAAATAGTTTTTTGTCTCGTTGGTGAATAAAACCTGCAGGGCAAGAACAAAAGTGAGCTGTTGTTGAAGGCGGACAGTCTTGTTGCTACGCATTTCATCACCTCGAGTGAAAAGCAAAACTATTAGCCGAGCAGTCATAGCGGTGAAAAGGGCCAATAGACACGTAGCAATGATCGCAAACGCTACAAAACTGCCTTCGCCAAGTATATATCCATGAACACAACAAGCACAGATGATTGCGCCTCGTTATATTCCGGATTCTTCTGCTTAGGCAGTTCAACGCGAAACACAGAAACATTTACATCAACAAGATACGAAAAACTTTTCTCTGGAGGGCCGCAGGCAAACGGCGCTGCGCAAACGAAGCACAGTGTCGTAAGTGATAAGGCGACACAGATGCGTCTAAAAATATTGGAATAGCCTAAAATCAAAACAAGTTTTGGACAGAAATGAAGCGAAAATAAGAAAAAAGCGGAAACCTTGGCGAGCAGCGTTCAAAGAATTTGTTCTCAATTCCGTTCATAGGAACTGCAAGTGCATACCGAGAGACAATAGCGCTTAAAACGAAGACCAACAAGTAGCCTATCGAAAAGACAAGGCAGCCCTTCAATTAAATCGCGCTAATGATTACAGAGCCGACGAACCGCGTAAATGCGGGGGTCAGTATTGAGTCGAGTTGAAAGGTGGCCGGCGAAGACAAGTCCCGGATTGGGATTTGCCGGCAAGATAAACCTTGGCTTTATTAGCAGAGAAAGCTGTAAATCGCATAAAAACACAATAACCTGAAAACCAATTGATGAGAGCGGATTAAAAATCTTTTTTTTACGTACCTGAATCGCCACAGAATAAAATCGATACTCAACATTGGCCAAGCGGACTCGCAAAACAACATACAAGGCATAAACATTAACAATTGCCGAGATCGTGCCATGAATGTTGTAAAAAGATTCCATTGCATGCAGAGTTCTACAAACAACGAAGGCAGTTGGAGAGGTTAATAGGAAGCAGTCACGCACAACGTTGCGTCCGCCACCGAGCAGGTGTTTCGAAGAAGCGAGCAACGACGAGAAATCAATGAGTATCTCACGCTTTTCGCCAGAAAATGCTTTGTCAAACATCTGCTGAGCGTAGGTGCACCAAATGTGCACTTTTAAATCAACTAAAGGTCTAACTGTGTAGCCTCTGATGATCACTCGAATGTAAGCTCAACACCTCTTTCCCACAAAGGAATTAACGAAGGGCATCAAAAAGTTCAACTCCTGTTCATGACACTTATTGGAAAACCTCATGTCCCTCATACAAAACGACCAGCTCTTCTATGTAAATGTTGATTCCGACAGACGACATCGAGCCTTCTCGAAGAAGTGTGACGTCGTAAAAGCCAATAAATTCGTCTCACAAACAATTTCTTTCATTCTAAGGTTTTCATTCTCTCCCCGACAAAGTTTTCCATTTCTCTAGAATCTTGATTTTTAGATGCTCGCAATCTTCGCGCTCGTTCTTCTCGTCGCCCACATCTCTTCCGCTCAACGTCCATCGTTCTGCAATGTGAAGCCGATTCCGGGAGTCTGCAAGTGATTGATTTGATTAGTGTCTTTATTTTGACTTTCCGTTTTAGGAAGTGGGACCCGGCTTTCTACTATGACAAGGCAGCTGGAGATTGCAAGAAGATGCAATTCGGTTGTGTATACCCACCGAATCGCTTTCAAACTCTTGAAGCGTGTCGTCAAAAATGTCGCGTCTAACTACAATATAAGGCGACGTGTCAATAAAACCCTGAAAACATCGATATCTGTTCTTGTTGTCGACAGGAGCATACAATCGAGAGAAAAAAAGATTTCCTATGTACGGCTCAGCCATACGCCTGTATAACACAAGATAAGTTCATATAACCACACAGCGGCATGCCCGATCACCAATTCTCCTTTGAAGCAACCAACACGTCCTCGACACATTGAGCGATGCGCGCGTGATTGCAAAGAAGGGAGAGAACCGCTCAAAACAAGTGCGCCAGCCATGAGACCGGATTTTGTTGTCTTTTAGGGACGCGGAGTCGGTCCGCTCGCTGGTTTGCTTGAGCTTTTCTGTCTCTAGTGCAACAATCTGCTCTAATTGGTCGATTTTACTGATTCTGTTTAGATGAACTAACTTCTAGCATCGGGTTGTGTTGCTCAGTGGTTCATATTATGCCGCAAATTTCATCTGAACTCGAAGCGGGAGAGCAACCGTCAAGGAATACGACAGTGGCAGTTGCTCCAGGTGATCTCTTATGAAAAAAAAATTAAACAAAAATCTCTATTCAGGTACAACTCGTCGAGTTCCAAGTCGAATTGAAAGCCAAAATGAAAGTTCGAGTCCAGCGAGGCACACCTCGCATATCTCTCGAGCAGCTCTCGGCCGTGTCGCACAGCTCGGTCAACTTTATAATGTTCGTGATGATCAACTGCTGTTTGCAAACGCCTTTAACTGGTTGGTTTCGCTGTTGGGCTACTGCCTACTTCTGATTTTACAATTCTTCGCATTGTGATTATAGGGCCCCAGGTGAGCCTAAAAGCACCGAGAAAACTTCTCGAGCTACACAAACAAACGACAAAGAATCGGAAAGTGGCCCGACGTCTCCTCGAGTCCCAGTTGATCATCATGATGCAAGCAAGTCTCTTCTAACTTCGAAGCATATCTGTGTCATCCCCAATGAGCACACGGACTTCGAATTCTGTAGCAGCGAGGACTTTGCTCGAAAGGCCCGTCACATCGAGGTGCAAGCAAACCTGGCCCTTTCAGTGGCGGCTGGCGTCGTGCCGCTGAAGGGCGCGGCCACATTCCTCTACGACAGAAACAAGAGCACGCAAGAAGTCCAGTGCACGCTTCTGCACAAGATTCGAACCCGCAACGAGGTCCTCGACGCGAATTCTTACAGCAGTTCTCTAAACAAAGACTTACTGGAAAGCTACGCCAACAAGGCAACGCACGTCATCGTCGGGATTGAATACGGCCTGTCTATCAGTGTGGTCTTCTCCAGCAAACTGAAGCTTGATGCATCAAAATTTGAAGTCGTGGCGAGACTTGAAGCCTTGGTCAACGCATTCGATTTCAAAGCTCAAGCAAAACCTTCGGAACTGGAAACTACGCCTGACACGGGAAAAGACGGCGCTCCAAACGCTCAATCTGCCCCGGATAAGAGCATTCCGCCAAAGACGACGCCAACGAACGCCAAAGACTCAAACGATCCGTATGACAAACTAAAAGCAAAGACCGAGAACATCACAGCCACGGTGCGCGCCGATATGTTTATCAAGGAGACGGCGACAAGCGCGGACAAAGTGAACGACGTTTTAGAAGATATCTCGAAGAACCTAAAAAAAGGAGACAAAGGATGCCAACAACAATTTCTTCTTATTCCATTGAGCGAAATCCTACCATCCTTGACAAGCGTTGCTCAGTATCGAATGATCAGCGAAGACGTTGTTACTAGCTTTGAGTGGGAACTGGAGCGCATTGATCGGATTCTTCAAGAACTACACGACTTGTCACAAGCGGCTGCAAAGCGCAAGGCTTTAATTCCGAAAAGTCTTCACGATAACGTCCTGGATCTGGAAAGCGAATGCACTGGCGGGGTTCGAAAATGGAAAGCCCAATTCTCGCGACGTCTCTGCCGTGCGCGCTCTGTGGAAGAGCGTGAAAACGACAGGGAACTGGAGAACCCGCTGATAGAGCTGATCGAGGAGCTCGGGAAGCGCAATGAAGAAATGGAAAATGCAATTCGAACCTTCCGCATTCGAGAATATTTGGAACTGATTCAACACCTTGAAGACTCTCATGTTTCTCTTGGCAAAGTTGTTTTGAATGAAAAGCGCAAGGAGAGTTCAGGAAAGAGAATTTACGTACTCTTCTATAGAATTGAAGACGAAAACTGCGTGCACGCTTGCAACAAGTTCGGGAAAATGGCATATGATTACAAGGGCGAGAAGTCGCTATGGGATCAGGTGCCGCTGAAGCTGTTTCACCGAGAATCGCAACCGGACAATAACTTCCAGAATGGCAAGAAGCTGTTTGTGGCAATTGATGTGGATGTTTCGCCGGAAATCGCTGAGCGAGAAGGCTTACCCAAGGCAGTCGGCGTCTATAAAATTGTCGATGGACGTTTTGTCAAGCGCGACATTCTTCGAAGACTACAACGACAGGAGACCCCTACTGTACGTCTCAACAAAATGAGTCACTTTCACCGAATTGACAAACCTCCATCAGTACGAGTGCCTGTTCGGATGAAATGTCCGTTGTACCTCGAAGGAAACAAATGCAGTTCGGAGGTGCTGAACTGGCGTTGTTACGACTGTTACACGCCAATGTTTTACGACTCCTACAACAAGATCTTTTATTGTGAATGCGGATGGCAACGCTTGAGGAACTTTTATTTCATGTGTGGGAATCCGATGCACACAAAAGAACTGAAGCATTGTTCGAAAACTGTTGCGAATGCTGTTTCGAAACTGACCGCTTGCATCAACATCGCCTTGGTTGGTCAAGGAGATTTCGCCATGAATAAGCTTTTTGAAATTTTCAAAAAATACTTTCTCAATACGAAATTCAAAAAGGTTTTGGTGACGGAAGATCTCATGGAATTCAAGCTCAACGGCGGAAGAACTCGATATAGAGTTTTTAAAACAGCTGGTGAGTGTCTGAGAAACACCCATAATAGCGAAAATCCATTTAGTCCTTGAGGGCAAGTTTTCGGACGGCGGAAGACTTGCAAAAGTTCGACGTCGCTTGACTGATTACTCGGAAATTCACTTGATTTGCTTCGTAGCAGAGGGAAACCTCTGGGAAACAGCGCAGTTCAAAATTTGCTTCAATCAGCTACTTCTGCTCTTTCCTAGATCGGCGTTGAAAAATATGGTCGCCTGCTACATGAATATTATCGACGAGAAAGTAAGCAAGTGCTTAGTCCCAAGACGTTTGTTTGTCTCTTTCAGGCCAAACCACTTGATAAGATGAGTCCAATGCTCTACAAATTGGGCCCGGAAATTCGTGATCACTTTTGTTGTTCGGATGCTCAATTTGTATTTCATTTGACATTGTCCTGTAAAGAAATAACTCGAGACATAATCCGCCGAGCTAGCCGACTTGAGCCAATGTACCAAGCATCACTTGTTGCGTTGACCTACGCGTACTTTTTCTCGAAAAGCTTCGTAACGTTTCCCGACTATGAGAGAAGGCAGCTATTGAACAACCTTCTCAGTTATTGCGGTTTGTGTGATGTGCCAAGTTCACTTCTTGCTCAAACTGTATTGTAGATGAGAGGCGACTCCACGATCAGCTAGACGACTATGAGAGGGAGAAACGATCAGCGGAGAAGGCTCATGAACAGTTGAAAATGTATTACGTTCTTAACGCGTTACTTCCAATCTGCAATTTTCGAGATTATTTGAAACACTGCAGCAAACCGGTGAGCCACATTGGCAGTCGACTCGAGGCAAAAATCTGTTTAGGAAGAAATCCCGAAGTTCGTTCTGGAATATTGCAAAGGTAAGACGGCCACCTTCGTGGAGAAAATTGCCGTGGAGAAGCAGAAATTGCACGGAAAGAAATGCTTCGTCACGCCTGAGCGTGTTTTCGAATTGATGGAGGAGCTGCGAAATATTGATAGGCTTTCAAGTGTCATGCACTCTGTCTCAATGGCGGCAGACTGCGAACCACGAGCTGTCGAGTCCTCAACAGATCTTGATGGCAGCAGGCACAAGCAAACAAACAAATGGCTAAGTCTTCGCTTTGGTTGGTAGGGTTTCGCCCTGAAATAAAAGACCTCTCCGACTGAAGGTAGGGCTCCCGATAAACGAATTTGTTTACTGATCCTCCCACCATCTAATTAAACAGTTTTCAATAAAAATCCAAGTTTCCGAACAATCTTTTTATGACATTGAAAAACAATTAAATAACAACAAAATAGCGACTGTTAGTCTCGATGACTTATTGTGACGTCACTAGAGAATCCTCACGTTCGTATCTTCAGTTCTTCTTCTTTTCAATTCGTCCTACAACCATCTAGGTCTCTTTTCACTTTCTTCAACTCTGTTTATTTTTTTCGCTCTTCCTTTTAACCTGACTTCTCCTCCACTCCTCGATACTATCAATGGCCCCGGCTTCCAGAATAAGAACTACGATTTCCTGCGCTTATGTATGTACCTGATCTTCGGAAGCCATCGCCACATCTTGGCCCCCAGGACTCTTCAGTTTCTTGCTTCATCGAGGAAGAAGAAGTTGCCTGAGCGTTTCTGCTCCACGTCCTTCACGCTCTCTTTTTTGTTGATTCGAGGTCTAGAATAAGCAAACGGCAATCAATCACACAAGCCTGTGAGTCATTTGATCTCGTCGGAAGGTGACATCGAGCTGTTTCAAGAAGCGGTTCATGCCGTCAAGAAGCGATTGCGGTGAGTTGGCCGTGGCATCCTTCGATGGAATTCCATCAAAGACTATGACTCGATCGGCGAGGTAAGTGGCCATGATGAAGTCGTGTTCCACCACAAAGGCCGTCTTCTTCGCGTGAAGAATGTAGCTGGAAATGAGCAACGTCGTCTTTGCCCATACCGTTTGATAACTTTCGCCGCATGAAGACGCTGCTCCGAATCGAGATAGGCACTTGGCTCGTCGATTAGGTAGACGTCGGCCGGCTTGCCCAAGCACAAGGTCAGCGCCAGGCGCTGCAGCTCACCTCCGGAAAGTGTTTGCATCTAGAAAAGTTTACTAGCAAGTAAGGCTTTCATTCGAACCTCGCGATCCATCAGTTGTTCCATCAGCAGTGGCACCATCACATCGGTCTTGAACTGCGGATGCAGGTGCCGGTCATGAATTTTCTCTCTGAGCAAGTCTCGGACAAGTTTTTCGGACTGTGGATGTAGCCTTTGTATCGTTGTTACGAGAACAAACCTTGGGTGAAATCTTCTGCGGCTTGTAGGAGATGTTCAACGGAGGAATCTCGACTTCCTCGCTGTCCAATTTCAAGGAGCCGGCAAGGATTTTAATCATAGTGGTCTTGCCGGTCCCATTCTCGCCCAGCATGACAATAATTTCCGAATCCGAGAAATGACCGGGCTAACAAGGGAAGGACACTTTCTTCCCCCCGGCTTTTGAAACGGGACTAGGACCCCTAGATGCAGTTTTTCACGCTGATTCCGAATCTGCTTTTAGTTTTTGCGGAGTCCCCCTGGTTGGCGAGTTATGAAGGATTTGAGTTTGGCTCATAAGTCCCAGTTGGGTTCATGATTCTCACAGAGAGCCACCATTTCAAGCCGGTTTGGTGTGGAGGTAGTGCTCTTGGTTCAAAACCTTTTGCATGAAGGTTCGACTCTCTCCCCTCGCTTTTCATTTTGCTGCTCTTTTTACAGTTCCTGCAGCTTTTCTAGGCGTTCGCATTCGTCCGTATCATGCTTGGAGACAATGCGACAGGTAAAACAAGCCCCATCAAGAATCGACAAGTCT
Source organism: Poikilolaimus oxycercus (assembly GCA_034700245.1). Classification (NCBI taxonomy): domain Eukaryota; kingdom Metazoa; phylum Nematoda; class Chromadorea; order Rhabditida; family Rhabditidae; genus Poikilolaimus; species Poikilolaimus oxycercus. The sequence continues at coordinate 364 of JAQIXL010002332.1, read as the reverse complement.
TTCACTCCTTGAAGTGTCATGATCAATGACGCCACTGATCTCCATGAGGCATTCACACACACTGTGATTTGTCTTGAAAGCATCCAGTATGACGGCGATAGTCGTCAGAACACTTGGGAATGTTAACAGAGACGCTCTTTTGTACATTTCTTCAGTCAATGGTTGCTCGTCAACAGGTCTGCATATAGATGGCATTCAAGAGTTGCAAGATGCCATTTCCGTTCATGCCATTTCCGTGAGCCAAACGAAAACCGTTCAGCTGATCCTCCGAAGAGTCGTCGATTAGGGTGACCATTGTCTATCGAAGACTTTGGCTATTGAAAGTCGAATGTTCGAACTGTTGATCAGCAAACACTTTCTCAAG
>JAQIXL010002331.1:0-13484 GCA_034700245.1 Poikilolaimus oxycercus | reverse complement strand
TAAAAAAAAAAAAAAAAAAAAAAAAAAAAAAAAAAAAAAATCGACCTCATGCCGAGCGTGACAAGGACAACAGAAACTGCTTACATGCCAAACCCGCGAATAGATCTTTGATGCTTCACACGCTAAGTACTCAAAAAACTTGGTGTGTGCGTGAGAAAAGCCTACAATTAGCCGAAATTCCGTACAGTTCGCAGCTTTATATCTCCCACGACCGTGTTATGTAGCTCATGAGCACTCGAGTTGTTTGCTTTACATCAAGCCATCAACGATGGGGAAAGCATTCCTCACGATTTCGTCCAGATATGGGACAGTAATTTTAGGAAAAAATCACTAACTCAAATGAGCTCGAAAATCTGTAGATTGTCCAATAAGCATCAAGCCAACGTTAACTTTCCCAGATCGGCGTCACATTTGAAAAAAAGCTATCAAACCGATCAACTTATGCCTCGCTATTAACGCTTAAATAGTGTTTGTTTGCAGCTAAGCGGCTATTACGCTCCGTCTCGTGGAAGGTCGTTTCGACGACAAAGTTACGACAAGGACGTCAAAAGGCCACACCAGAGGCGATCTCTTTCAAAAGGTCAAGATGTAAAGCGTGCGAATCTCCAAAGGCTCGTCTCATGTCGGGTGTAGAGGTGACAGGTGAAGACAAGCTCCAAATAGGCGACATTTCTCTTCCTTCTGCTCATCGTTCCAAAAAGAACTCAACACCTGGCGGTGAAGTCAGCAAGAAGAAGAAGTGCTTGCAACAGTCTTGAAGGTGAAACTAACCAGTTACAATTCTTTATTTGGCCTACGCACTAAAGAAGACCAACGTATCGCGAAGGCGCTTATGCAAGAAGACGCAGTTCATCGGCGACAGCATACAGTTCCGATTGTATCGCGTTCCGAGCTTGGTTTCTGGCTCTTCGGGCTTCATGACCTCGGTGTCGCTAAAAGGAGACTCGTCTTTGAAACTTGATCGTTCATCACTTACGGCCAGTCGAGGAAGGGCGACTCATCAGGATAATTGGCCGAAATGGGCGAGAATATGGCCAGAACGCAGATCAGCCCCACTAGCACTCCCATGGCCGACGGCGACACACTTTGACAACATCGACCCGAGAAGGGCACGGACGCCCACCCACAACTTTTTCTTCTTCCCTCCTCCCTGCTTCTCAGGAGCACAAATGAGAACTCGGTAAAGGCACCCAAATTGCATTTTCGTCCATACGCATAATTTGCAATTGAGCGGCAGCAAGTGGGAGCAGTGTTTCTATGAGGCGCATAGCGTGTGTAGCGCGCAGCGTGTCTTCACAGGCATTCAGTTTTTTAAAGAGTGCGACATAGTTAAGAGTATCACGCCTGACGATGCGCATATTTGACGACTTTCAAGGCACAGTTGCTGTGTGATGCACGAACTAACAAGTCCAATGGTTTATCAATAGCTTCGCCCAAAATCGTCGCGACGACGCGCTTGAAAAACAAGACAGCGCATCGGTGAACTCATACAGTCAAAACTATAACGGAATTGCGGCCTGGGCTGCCTCGTTGACCTCGTTCGATGCGTCGGTTTCAGTACTTGCCTGAAAGCCACCATCTCGACTAGCAAGTCCAAGACTATTTCACAAACCACCAGCTCTGATATGAATAGTCCATTGCTGAAGTGTCGACCATTAAAAGAAGGATGCTGAAGCAGAGCCAGACAAGGACGGTCTTCATTCTACCACAATTGCCACCAGCAACCGTTCAACGACGACGCTTCAGGTGTGAAATGTTCGAAACGAAAACTTATTTGTCGTGTCAATGTGTCGAGGGGCACTTTCACATTCTTCGTGCGTGAGAGAGTGTGCGCAAGCGCACACATCTCGATGATCCCTTATTACCGGAAAATATGTCCTCCCTCGGGTTGCATTTTTCTCGCCTCAATAGATAAGCTACAAACTGACCGAGAAGTCATATTTATCGAAAGAGCACGTGCACTTTTCACTAAAACAAAATCAGAAGTTGAGCCAAGTCGCAACACCGGCAGCTCGATAAGTGGGATGTTCGGGACTGGCACATGATTCCTCCCAGGTGCGATTGCACTCATCGCGCACGCGTTCCCTCGCCATCAGCTCTTCGAATTCCGGCATGCACTTCATCTCGAGGCACTTGGCACGAAGTACTTGAATGTCTCGGCCAAGCACTTCCTCGTAGAGTTCGCGATAGTCCTCGCCGAGGAAGATGAAGTCAAAAGGCGCCTCATCGAAATCTCGAAGTTTCGGCGCATTTTCGTAGATGACCTCACGAAACTGTCGATTGACGCCGTTGACGCGAAGAACGTCGCGAATGGGAAGAAAAGCGAGGATACTGATGAGTTGCTCTTTCGGCAAGTCCAACAAGCTTGTCTTGATCTCAACCTTGCGACCTGACAATGAGAGAAGATGAAATGATCAAAGGAGCTCACTTTTGCGACGATTCTTGACGAGACCGGCGATGTTGCGAGAGATCCAACGGCGGATGCGCATTTCTTGCAGACTGAAGCACAAGCCGAATTGGCCGTGAGGAAACTGAGAAGTGCTAAGTAAGCGCCAATGGCCGAGGTGCAGATTGGCGTCGAAAACGCTTATTAACTGGCAAATCAGCCTGATTAAAACACGAATCACAAGAGAAGGGGAACTTGAAATTTTGTGATCTTTCCAGGCCGTGGCCATATGATAACTCGATGAAAGCAGGGGGCGTATGAAATCGATTCACCCTGCGCGTTCCCGTCTGATTTCCTCTCTGCAAGTAACAAATTCGTGTTTATACTCTTCACTAGAAAAAGATACGGGCAGCAATAAGAATCCAAATTGAATGCTTCGAGAAAATGACGGCGGACTGCAGTTGTGGGGCGATGGATGTGTCAATGGTGACCAGAAACCGATCATTGGGACTTGAGAGAATGGCATCAAGATGGAAGTGACCGCCAAGGCGATAGACGAGTTGGTTAGTGGGCTTAAGTGTGTCAAGACGCGTTCGATAAGCGCCGTTGACCACAAGATAAATTGACGAATTTGGCGCAGTGTGCGCATAGTCCACAGTGATCTCCACGGCCATTGAGACAACAAAGTTGTAAAACGAGGGCTCCATTCGCGCTTTGAGAAGAAGCGCGCCGAAGTCGTCGATTGTCCATTGACGACGTGTTGACGTACGGAGTTTTTCTTCAGGTTCAACTACGGTCAAACAAACTTTGAAATTCCGCCTCTTGGTCACCCACCATCAGTTTCAAAAACAAGATTCAGAGAGTCCGGACCGCCTTCATACCACACTGAAATGATGTGCCATGGCAGACTTATAAAGTTCCTTTGGCGAAGATTGGTTCTAAAGAAGCGTTACGTTTCATGCTAGACATCATACCTTGTGAAATTAAGCGCCGGTTGATCCTGAAATGGCAGTGCTTGAAACGAAAGTCGAAAGTCTTCAGCCCCGCCGAGAAGCAGGGCGTCGTTGGGTGTATAGAAACCTAGTGTTGGTCGACGTCCGGGTTTCTTTGATCGACCGCATAGCCAGGTGTGATCGCCGCGTTTGAGCGTTTGGTTTCGGTGTCCCTCAACACGCTTCGTTAGTTCCGGTCTAAAGAGCAGCTTGGAAACCGAAACAAGGAAAACCTCGACAATTCAAGTTTTGAAAACAGAAAGATTCCATCGTAAACCACGGGAGAATTGTTATCGAGACGAAGGATGGACATTGGTGGGCTGACGCCTCCTTCGAAGGAGATATAGTCGTTGAACGGATTTTCGAAAACAAATTGCAAACTGGAAGAGAATTGTCGGTTCAAATACACGAACGTGCTTTGTGGAACTTGATCTTCTTGGTACGAAACAAAGTCGATGCGATTGTAAAAATCAAAAGCTGGCGCATTCGCTAGAGTGGCATAGGCGACCGTTTGTAATTGCGGACTGTCATCGGGCGTGTAATGCAACCGCAGGGCGGTGCCCGGCGGCCACGCGGCCGCCGCCACGGCTACCGTACTGTTCACGTGAATGTCCACAATTCGCGATGCGTTAAAAGCTAGAGTCTTTTCGTCTTCTTAGTGTTGTCTATTTTACCTGGTATTGAATTCATCTCTACGTACATATCGTACAATGATTCGTCAATCGTCGATGATGTCCGCGGTGATGCGTACGCGACGCGGAGAACCGTTGCATTCGACATGACAAAGGAGACGCCGGTCGTGTGTTCCGCTTGAAGTTCGGTTGAACTAAAATGCGATTTGTAGTAGAACTCGAATGGTTTTTACTTCAAAATTTGCACGTCGTCGGTGTAAAAGGCAAGAAGCCAGTTTGTCGGCATGAAAATTTCGAAGCGAATTATTGCGTACTCAGTTGTCATATATCTCTAAAGTTGTTTCGTTGCAACCAAATCAGTTTTTAATTAAAATGAGAAATAAAAAATTGAAATGGGAAAGACTTTTTAAAGAAAAAAAACTTTTTAAAACTTTTTAAAAACGAGGAAGATAAGTGTCTTCACGCACAATCCACTCGCAGTTCAGATCAGGGCAGTAGCGGGTTGCGTAGATTGGCCTTGTGACGTTGTTGCCGGGAAAGAAGATGCGTTCACCGCTTTCGGTCATGTTTTGTGCATTTTTGTTGAAGAAATAACAGTCGCAGACTGCAAGATCACTATTTCTGTGCAAATAAGCGTCATTTACAAAGCAGTTCGAGAAGAAAACTTGCACCTCCCGCTCCAATGCTGCCATCCGTTTTGAAGAAAATCTTCACTTCTTGTAAGGCGTACGTTTCGGAGGAACTAAAAGACCTCTTGAGAGGAGTAACGTTTGCCAATCTTACTCAATGGCTGTCTGTCCATCGACGAGAATTTCAAACTCGTCGTTGGTGTCCATGAACGCTCCATCGAACACCACACGGATTGAATAATTGGTCGGAACGTCGATTGTCCACTTGCAGTCTTGATTAGACAAGTACGTCGATTGCCGACTGTCAGAAACTGAGACGAGCGGTCGATAGGAAAAACCCCCTTGTCGCCAATCTGGCGATTCCGCGTCAAATAGGTGATAATCGCAGCGCGACACACTTCCTAATGGAAAAACCTTGATTCGCTTCTCAGAGCACCTTGATCCACAAACGGTATAATTCGCACAAGAGCCGAAGCGATTTTTGGCTCGAATCTTATGTTGTGGTTGTTAGATGAGATTCTCAAATCAACAATTAGCGGGTGATTGGCCACGACTCTCTCCACGATGAACAAATCATTGGCGTTCGTAAAGCTATTCTCAGCTTTTGCTCGGCCTTGCAACTTACTTCATTCGGCGAAAAACGCTATGATTTTGGCGAAATTCCAGCATATATTGCGAGTTCAGAAGAAGATCGCCCGTAAACACTTCCACGTCGACGCGTAACTTTAAGCCGGCGTCGGTCCAGAGGCGCCACGTGCATGCTGCAGAGTGCTGATTCGTTGGTTTTGCCAGACTGAAAGAAGAAATGGGAAAGAAGCTATCGGTTCAATGTCATTCCGAAACAAAAACACACAATCCTTGCGGTTGAATGGGCACTATAATGGCGATGCCGTGGTTAACAGTCAAGTGTGATTCCGAAGGATCCAGTTGAAAGCAATTGGGTTGAAAATCTGCAAGAGTAGGATGTCGCAAAAGAGAACCAACTGTAGGCATGAAGAATGAGATGGAATACAAAGAGGAAATGTTCGTTTGTCAAGGACTCGTTGACTGTCAAGAGAAGGCCGTCGCTGTTTCCGAGTTCCAAGCGAGCCATGTCCATCGGATCACTAACAATAAGCGTAACGTTGTAAACGTTATTGAACGGCTGAACTTCGATTCCACTTGGAGCCGAGCCTTCGACGAGAATCGCATCAAAGAAAATGTATGGCGACTGATTTCCTTTACAAAACAACGCAAGGTGTGAGTTACCTGGATTTTAATATGACAATTTGTGTGCACATAAACCAGCGGATAGTTCGCGCTGTATACATGAAGAATAGTTTCAGTCATTTCAATCGACGCAACTCCATCGCAGAAGGTTTCCTGTTTTGCTGCGGCGAAGAGAAAAGGCAGAATAACGCAACGTAAAAACAAGCGATGCATTGATAGTGAGTAAGAGCGATCGCGTGACGGGACTCACTCGCCCTGAGATGATTGCACTTCCTTGTTAAAGAGGGCAAGACGCTTTCCGTAATCCATTTCAAGCGTCAATCGTTTTCGCTAGTTCGTATTGCTGAAGAGTGACAGAGAATGCTCCATTTCGGGAGGTTTGTCTGCACAAAATTGATCCCTCCCTCGCGGAAACCCGAGGAAGAGAGTTTAATGCGCTCCTTGAATTTTTCTTTCCCTTACTGATAAATCGTTCACCCTTTCAATACGTGACCATGGCTCAAGCTCCAACAACACTACTGTTTGTTGAAGTATTGTCTAGTCATCACTTCGATAGCACGTAGCACATTTTTTGCTCTGCGAGCCCGTCCAGAGAGTCAACTTCCTATTCGCATTCGAGGATCGCCTGCGGCAAGGAATGCCTCCAAAAACCTCTCGGGAGGTTGGGGTGTGAATACGTGACTAGGGGCGGCCTCTTTAATGATCGAAGACCATCTGATTGGCTGAAACAAGTTGTTCACCGGTCTCGCGTCCGTGTTTTCCAAGGAGAGGAAAAAGTCACCGACCAAAATAAGAGGAGAACAGATTGGGCCGTCGACGCTGACTGTGTTTTGCACTTTTGCCATTCTCATAGTCCCGAGCACTAGTGCGGTGGTTCACGACGGAGAATTCCTGCACGATCAGTGGTGAAAAGGGGAGAGGCAGAAAGTGGCGAGAGAAGACAAGGAAATAGACATCTTCCAGTGTGAACCTTCGGCCACATCCACCCACTGTGTTCTTTTATTCTCGCTCCTCACTCTTTCTCCGTAATCCTCTTTTTTCTCACTCTTTTCTTGAACTTATAATCAGCTGAGTTTAGACAGTCGCAAAACCTGCAAAGTCCGGATTAACTGCTCGTTGTATTCAACAGGTTATGGCCGGAACACGAACAAGTCCGAGGGTCTCCTTCAATGAGCTAATTTTCGCCTTTTGTCCGAAATCCACGGCGTGCAAGGGGAGTGACTTCGTGCGGACAAGAGTCGCCATTCCTAATGTTCTCGACTGACTGCGCTGAGGCGCACTCTTCGCCCTGTCAATGAGATCAACGTCCGACTTTCGTTTCTCTCCACTAACTTTGCTCATTAAACTTGCTTTCCTGGCTTGCGTTCCCAAAACGTTCGCTTGTGCTGCTACGCCCACAACGGAAGACTATGGTATGTGAGCGTCTAGCACATATGTAACGTACATATTGTGAGATGGTTGCTCTATCTGCACAATTCCAACGAATCTCGGGCAATGCCTCTCCGATGGCCACACCACTCCCCAGTGCATTAATCCCGAGGTGAATCACTCTTTGCTTTTTGCAAGCAAACTTCTCATCAGATCTCTCCCGATGGAGTAAATCCGGATGGTTGTCTGAGATTCCTTGTAGACTGTATGATCGCCGCGCAAACGTTAGTCTGGACTGATGGAGGAATTCAGGCAAGACGATGAGAAGATGGAATATGGCAGTTTATAGATGACGGTTGCGGGAAACGATCCGCAACTCTTCTTCTGCAATTTGGACGGAACCGTGAGATCCGCAACAGGGATTGTCACTGATGTTTATTGTTTCTGTCCATCCTGCTGAGCGTTTTGTTAATCTTAACTTTGACCGCAACGTTGTTTGCTTAACATTACCACACATGAAAGACGATCCTCGCAGTCCTTGCCCTTGACTGGCGGTTTAACCACTTCTAACTGTGGATGTAGTGATCGGTTTGTCGTAGATCTAAACTTGTGGAATATTGCGCCAGCATTCGTCACTTTGTATTAGCCAATGACATTAGCGAATAATGCTTCTTCGCAGCGTCTGTCGGCCGTGAAGCTCATTTCAGCTGCGTATGGTTAAGTTTTCGCTGCTAGATTTATGCGCAAGCAATTTCAGCGTCTCACAAGACCATGGCAAGAAATCAATTCGGCAAAAACGTACCCCCGAGAGCCGCTTGTGACTGTTTTTGCTGCGCGTTTTAGTAAAACCGGCAAGGCTTGTTCTTTCCGAGAACTTACTGGCATTTCAAAGTTTTCTGGTTCACTTGTTGAGCCGTTCTTCGCTGTGATTCCTCGGAAAAACTCCTCTGTTATTCAGAGTTTTAGCAGATGGTTCGTAGAAGACCGATTTTCTTCCACTTCTAGAAGAAAATATTAGCATCACGCCAGGCGTCCATGGAAGACCAACTGGACGTCTCTTATGATGAACACGGTTATTTTCTTTTTCTCGATATTTATGGACCAATCGGATTGATAATCAATTTTCTCGGCGTTGTTACAATTCTCATGCGCTCAACGGCTGAAATGGGCGCCTACAAGTGGTACTTGCTCAACTATCAGGTGAACTTTTGCTTTTCAAAAAACTTCAACTCTTGCAACGCTTGCAGATTTGGGGCACACTGATTGACGCCGGCTACAGTTTTATTCAACCCGAGATGCTCTTTCCTATTCCTGGAGGACGAACTATTGGCTATAACGTCGTCATGAAAATTGACGAGCACGCTAGTATGGTGACTCTCTTTTGTTTCACTGCCGGCTCTGGCGCCGCACTTCTCACTTGCTTCATTTATCGATACAATGTACCAACCTTCGTTTTCTTATTTAATCAGAAGCTTTCAGGTTGTTATCTCAAGCTTTGGTCGATGTTTGACAAAGCGGCAGATGTTCCTTCTTGCTGTGTTCTTGCACTCTTTTATGATTCTGACGATTGGTGGCCTCTTCTATCTTGCTGCCGTGCCTTATAACGTCGCCACAAAGCACTTCTGCGACGCTTGTTCATTTTTTCACATTCTCATGAAGCAGAAATATCCGTACCTTGAAAATATTCTCACTGGCTATGGAAAGATCAACGTTTACTGGCCGGATCACAATCCAATAATAAAAGTTTTTGTCGCTTATGTGATTGCGGTAAATTTCAGAGAGTAAGAAACATTCAGTGTAGGTGACTACTGCAGTTGGGATAATCATCAGTATTCTCTACTCAAGGACGATCGCGAATCTGCAGAAACTACGAAACATGATGAGCGAGCGTGTCTATCGAACGAATTACAGCTTGACTTTCACGTTAATTATGCAGGTGTGTCGCACTTGATATTGGTTTTAGCTAACAATAAGTTTAATGATTAAGATGGTTGTGCCATATTCGTTGTTAATTCTTCCCGTGCTTGTCATGACGACGTTGATTATCGGTAACATCAATCACAGCACACGTGAGTTGAAAAGAAAGCACCATGCTGCTAGGTGTTGGAATGGCCTTCCTCGCAATGATGACAACGCATGCCTCAGGCAACACGCTCGTCCTCATGACGCTCGTGAAGAGCTACCGGAACTTTGTCTTCTATTGGCCGCTTGTGGCATTTCGAGTTTTGCAACGAGTTGGCAATGCAGTCTCAAGCAACACTCGCGTCATGACGAAACGCGGTGGGCAGGTGATTTTTATTTTGGCACCTGGCATCGTTCACCAGAACGCTCCCACGACGACGATCATGATGAGATCGACGGTCGCCGTCTTCTCCATTGCACCAAGTCATACAGTTAACGACCCAGACGAAGGCGCAATGCACAGCACTTGATGTCAATCTTGCTTGGCCTCGTCTGGCACTAACTCTAGCATGCTGGTTTCTTCAGAACCTCGTGATCGTAGCTTCGGATCCAATTTTTTTCAGTAAACTATGCGAGAACGAATGAATCTCTTCGCGTTTCCTTTCGACACTTGCGATAATAGTTCCACAGCTGTCTCTTAGCCTTTCGGTTGGCCCACGGTCAGAAGTCAGAACTTTGACGAATGCAAGAGGGTTGAAGGCGGAAAACAAACTTTCAGCTTGATCCGAAGTTTACTCAAGCATGATTCAGTATTTGGAGAAAAACGTATTCGAAGGTGCGGCATGATGAAGGTCAACTTTTGACTTAGCCTAGGGTTAAAAATCATCACTGCGAGAGTTTCTTATAAACAGCCTTCTCTCCTCCTTTGACCGAGTAGTTTGCCGAGTCTCACTCCTTTGACATGAGGACCGAGTTGTTAGTGGTTTTTCTCTGCACGTTGTTCACGTCGGCGTCACCTACATTGGACATAACGCTCCAGTCTATCCTTAACGATGTGGCAAGTCATATCCAAGGGAGTGTCTACGACGTGCTTTCCATAGCGAGATTCTGTAAGCATTTCATTACCTTCAGTAAACTCGTGCAGGGACCCCATCTTATGTGCAACTCTCACAAGTCTTCGATCGGCTAACACCTCAAGAAGTCGCTAATCTTCGTGCTCTTCCTCTTTCGTCGCTTGTGGTTTGTGAAATAGTTCGAAGTGTATTGGTTTGTAGAATAAGGATCACGCCACTGTGAATCAGATACTGCGAGACGCGGCACCCGACCTTGCACCTCTGTTGCATTAATCGGAAACCTTGACTGATAAAGCTTTCTCATGCTCTTGTCGGTTAGAATCAGCAACTCTTAAATGAAGTCGTATTATTTATCTCAAACGTGAGCGTATCGCGAGAAAGAAGACTTTCGAGAGGCTTACAGTCGTGCTCGGTTATTGCGCAGCCATCTGCTTGAAGAGCTCCGTCACCGTTGTCCCGTTGGCGCCAAAATAATCAGGATCGGGCTTTACAAATTCAATGAGCAACTAGAGCCAGCAAATGCATCGTTGTCACATACTCACCCTCTCGCCTTCAATATGAAGTGTTTGCTTTATGAAATCGGTGACGGCACGCGAGATGCGGATGTTGTTCTCGGGCGAGAGTCCAGTGACGGACGTCAACTATTGGGCTCAAAGTGTCAACGAATTGCGACCAACCGTGATGAGGCCGCTGGGCGCCTTAAGACCGTCCCCTTGCACCATGCGAACTCCAGCTTGCAATGAACAACGAATGTGGTCTACGGCAACGCCGAGGTGTTCAGCGAGGATCTTCAAGAAATGTTTACAGAAAAAGGCTAGAACCAACCTTTGCCAGTTCAATTTCGAAGTTGGACGGCACAGAGGCCTCCGACAAAGTCGTCAATATGCGGACCAAGGGCATGTTGGCCAGTGAAGAAGAGACCGTCCGCACACAATGAAGACTAGGGAAACTGGGGAGAGGGTATTATGTGAACTTTGTAGCCTTGAAAACGAACCGCCTGTTAGTGAACCGTCGAGAGTTCTGTCTATGCCGTGTCTTGTTCTGCCTGTTATGTGCCATTTTGTGATTTCTCGGCCTATTGGCACGTGCTCTCACGATGCTCGTCTGCGTTTTCGCTTTGCAACTGCTGCAGTCGGTCATTTCGCCCACGTCGGCCGGTCGTGTTCTCCAGCGCTCTCCGCCACCGCCAACCTAATCATCCGCTGAAGATTGGCCGCAGACGGCCTTGCCACACGCTGAGGGGAAGCCGACCGCTTTCCATCCTCCCTGATACGTCTCGTTCTTTTCCTCAACGTCAGACTCAGTAATCGATATAGCATAGCCAACAAGAGTAGAGTCTCCTCTCTAAGTGGACGAGCAGCCCAAAACACGCATCTCACTATTAGCAAAACAAGGAGGAGACGATGAATGATAAGCCCGCTTGTCTATACTCTCCTCGGGGCTCAAAAGCTGTGAAAGAGCCAGAACTACTTGAAGACATCTCCCAAGGATGTCTTGCTGCCTGCGATGGTGTCCTCCCCTGACCTTCGTCCTTTTCTTCCTCGTCAGTCTTTTCCTCTTCGTCATCTTTCCTCTTCTGGTCTATCCAGCAATAATTCGGTCGACATTTCGTTTGTCTCAAATGGTACGAGTTATTTGAAGGGAAAGAAGGTACAGGACGACGGCGGTCTCAGCTTGATCACACAGCACTGGAAGAAGCCTCCAGCGACACTCTTGTATAACTTCTACTTCTTCAATATAACAAACGCCGCTGCAGTCCTCAGAGAAGGAGCCGAGCCTGTTCTCAATGAGATTGGTCCTTATGCTTACCGGTCTGCCTCTAAGTACAAAGCTCAGTTCTCAGGGAAACAGAAGAGAAGGAAATCCTGGAGTGGAAGGACGACATGGTTAGTTTTCGAAACAATCGTTCCTGGTTCTTCGAAAGGAATCTCTCTTGTGACTCCTGTGACTACGAGGATCTTGTCGACCTTCCAAACGGTGTCTACATGGTGATAGAGACCTCTCCTCACATGTCAGAAGGCTTGCAGTCAGTGGCTCAAATTGTTGTTGATAACGACCTTGGGCAACCAGCGGCGACGATCTTCGACCTTCTCTGTATAGCTCTGGCTGAAGCTCCAATACGGCAAGAAGAATTCGTTTCTGTTTTTATACAGTTTAGTCGCGTGCCGATGAAAGGTGTTCTCTTCGAGAGCTATCAAGATCCTTTCATCGACATCCTCAATAGCGACTTCCTCCGTGATCTGGAGGACCTTATGAACGGCACCTTCTTTGGTCTCGAACTTCCCATCATGCCCCACATGGGCTATTTCCCTCTGGTTTGTGAACTTAAGACGACAACCCTGTACGATGCGTTTCAGTACAACAACACGGCTGATGAGTGGTATCGAGCTTACACAGGGAAGTCGAACCATTCTCTCTTTGCTCAGCTCGAATCTTGGGCTGGAAATGAAAGCTTCGGATGGTGGAGCGGACGCTATGCCACTCAAATCGACGCATCTGATGGTATCATAAAGTCCTCTTGTAGTAGTTTCAGATGGTCTCTTCCACAAATTAGATCTCAAGACGTCTGACGAACTTCGACTCTTTCCGTCACTTACATGCAGGTTTGCTCCTTCTGTTCTCTTCGCATCAGCAGAACTTTCCATTTCCACTTCAACACGAGCTATCATCTGCATGGCTTGGAGACGTATCAGTTTGTATTGAACGCAGACGACTACGATACTACAAGTGAAAATAATTGGGGCTATCGACATCCGAACAAGCACGACTACTATCCCAATTGGCCATGTGATGGAGTCTTCTACAGCAATTTCTCCATCAATTGCACACAAGTGGATTGCCTTCAGCCATCTAATTACTGCTCCGAATGTTGCAATGGCTCTCACGTCGGAGACACGATCTTGTTGCCACCCGGCATCGTCCCCTTGGCCTGTTTTCCCAGTAAGAGTCCCTTGCAACACTTCTATGAATTCTTGCAGGCAAGGCTTATCCGCCCATTCCCCCCGTGGCCTTTCTCAGTCAACCGCATTTCGTCGGAGCTCCTGAACAGGTGACAAGCTCATTTAATGCTCTGAAGCCGGATCCCGAGAAGGGAAGTCGGTCAACTTATCTGGTGGTCAACTTATCTGGTGGTCAACTTATCTGGTGGTCAGGTTATCTGCCGGTCCCTGACCCCCCGGTCAACTTATCTGTCGGTCAGGTTATCTGATGGCCAAATTATCTGGTGGTCAACTTATCTGGTGGTCAACTTATCTGGTGGTCAGGTTATCTGCCGGTCCCTGACCCCCCGGTCA
>JAQIXL010002330.1:0-13490 GCA_034700245.1 Poikilolaimus oxycercus | reverse complement strand
ATCGTGTCCTTGAGGTACTTGAAGGAGGCGAGGAGCTCCTCGTACTCCTGCTTGAGGCAGATCATCCAGCGACGCTCCTGAACGTCCGTGACCAGATTCTGGACGAAGGAGGGTGTCGGTGAGCCGTCCTGCATCTCCATTGCCTTCTCCTCGAGTGGAGGGCACCTCTCCATTACGGTAGAGGCCGACGGCGATGCCCTGGCGGTTGGCGACGGCGGGCTCGGTGCGACCGAGGATCTCGGCGAGGAGCTGCTTCTTGGAGACGCCGCGGTGCGTGTTCAGCGGCAGACGGTGCGTCTCGTTGGCGTGGAAGAGGGCGCGATGGCGGACGACCTCGTTGGGCGCCTGCCACGGCCCGACCGCCGTCGCGAACTGCGGACTCCTCTTGAGGGAGGCGAGGGAGACCTCGTCGACGATGCCGTTGCTGAGGTCGAACTCGTTGATGGCGAACTCGGCCATCATGCAGACGCCGTCCACGTTGCCGAAGGTCTGCGCCGACACGAAGAGGAAGCGCAGCTCCTGCCGCCTCTTCTCCTCCTCTCCTCCCTTGCCTTGATGCGGTCGGGGTCGCCGGCCGTCTGCAGCTTCACGGCCTCGCGCACTCGCTGCCGGTCCCTCGTGTACTTCTCGCGGAGGAGACGCTCCATCTCCGACTCTTCCTCGTCGCCTTCCACCGGCAAGACGTGGTTCAGCGGCTGGCCGATCTCCCAGTCGTCTTCCTCGTCCTCCACTGGCTCCATCGCCCGGAAGTCTTCGGCGCGGGTCGCCCGACGCGACGCTCCGCCGCGGCTGCCAGTCCTTCCACTCCTTCTCCTCCTCCCTCACCGAGGAGGATTGACGTAGCGACGCTGCGAGGGTGGCGGGGTGGCCGTGGCGGCGGGCGTCTTCGTCGCCTCTTGACGCGCCAACTCGCGCGCTCTCATCTTCCACAACTTTAGCTCTCTTTATTCTTTCCCTCTCAGACGACCAACAAGTTTCTGGTCGTTAGGGAGCTTTTCCCAGCCGGGCAGCGCCGCCTCGTAGTAGACCTGCGTGAGGACCTCGGACGAGCGCTGGCCGCCCAGCTTGCGGTTCACGTGCTGCGCGTAGAGCATGAAGCCGTTTGGCGGCGCCGTTCTGTGCACGTCCGCCATCTGCAGAGGAGGCCGTCGAGAGGAGGCGGCAGGCTGGAGACCTCGGCAGGAGAGGAGAAGCTGCAGGAGACGACCTTCCGCTGGACGCGCTTGAGTGAAGACTGCGAGAACTCGCTGGCAAATCTTGCGATAACTTTCAATCTCCATTGTCATACTCCATTGGAATTGTCGCCAATACAGACACTCAGACTGTCTGCACTGTTGAGATTCTGGTTAAGATTCGGGCCCTACCTCGAACTTCTTTATGCTAACTTGCCGTATGCGAACTCTCAGTTGCCAACCTTCGAATGCAAATCTTTTGAATCTTTTCCTTGCGAAACAGTGAAATGAGACCGACTTCGCGACTCAAAATCAGAAACCGTTTCGTATTGTGGAGATTCTAAAAGTCGAGATTCAAACTCTTTCTCTTCAAGGCTACAGATGAAATTGGTGATTTGTATTGTCTCCCATCAGTCTGCAGTCTAATGCAACAGTTGAAGATATCTTTCAGGGTCTTAGCAAGATAATAAAAGAGGCAAAATTTTCAAAGAGAGGGCAGTTCGACAGAAGAGGACGACGACGCGACGATGGGAGAAGGCGAGGAGCAGACGCCAGCGGCGACCATCGCGACCGGCAAGCGGTTCGCCCTCCTGCCGCCTCCTCCTCAACGGCCTTCCTCAGCTTCGGCGAGTGGAAGGTGGTGAAGAAGCTGGACGAGGGCGGCTTCGGCAGCGTCTACTCCGTGGAGAACGCCAAGGGCGAGAAGGCGGCCCTGAAGGCGGAGCCGAACGACGTCGAGGGAGGCGCCGCCATCAAGCTCGAGCTCGTCGTCCTCGAGCTGCTCAACGAGGGCGGCACCCAGCGGCCGCACGTCCCCTTCGTCTACAAGGCGGCCAAGAAGCCGAAGTACTCGTACATCATCATGACGCTCCTCGGAGACAACCTCAAAACCCTCAAGGTGGGAGGGTGAGAGGGAGAGGAGAGAGCTCGCAGCTCGCGTGCCCCAACGAGCTGATGAACGAGAAGACGTGGGCGCGTCTCGCCATCCAGTGTCTCTACGCGATCAAGATCCTCCACGACGTCGGCTACCTCCATCGCGACATCAAGCCCAACAACTTCGTCCTCGGCCATCCGCAGGACGCTCGTCGTGCCCGCATGGTCCACGTCTTGGACTTCGGCCTTGCCAGGTCGGCCGAGGTCGAGGAAGAGGGAGAAGGAGCACGTTGAAGGAGTTGGGCCGTGAAGGACTCCAGCGGCAAATGGACGTTCCGGAAGGCGCGCGGCACGGCGGAGTTCCGCGGCACTCTGCGCTACTGCACCCCGACGATGCACGACAAGCAGGAGCAGGTGAGGGAAGAGGGAGGAGGAGAGGGGCATAGGGCCGACGTGACGACGTCTGGTCGCTCATGTACATGCTGATGGAGCTGCACTGCGGACTGCCGTGGCAGAAGGAGCGCGAGAAGGAGAGCATCGAGAGGATCAAGTGCAACATCAAGGACGAAGACCTCCACAAGCACTTCCCCAGTTCGTCTCTCCTCCCTCGCCAATGCCTGCAGGCGAACTGAGCATGGTGATCCCCGACATGCGGGCCATCGACTGCTACAAGAGGCCGGACTACGCGAAGGTCCACGCGGGTCTCGTCGGCATCCTTAAGCGCACGGGCGTAAAGTGGAGCGACAAGTACGACTGGGAGAGCGACGCTGATGCCAAGGCTAAGGTGAGTGAGGAGGTTTGAAGAGAGACGTCCCACAGGTGGCGGCGCAGAAGCAGCCGCTCGAGTGCGAGGACGCCGCCGCCTTCTTCGCGTCTGACCCGGTCGGCTTGAAGGAGTGGCCGGCCGACAAGAAGAACACGAAGTCGGAGTCGAGGAAGTGAGGCGACCCGCCTCACCCTATCCCCGCCCCTCTTCGCCTTCCTTTCGAATAAACGCTGAGACAAGATTCTTGTTGCATTGTAAGGAACTCTGAAACTTCAACAGTTCTATTTGCCTGTCAAGGCTGCTTTGGTAGTATTTGGCTTTGGCTCTCACGGCTTCGCTACTGTCTTCGAAGTCTTGCTTTGATTGAAAGAAGGCGGGGCGACAGTCCGAGGCTCCTCTTTGCAACTCTCTTCGACTTGAAACGCTAGCCTTCAGCATTCATATCAAGAGGGATCCGTCTCCACATTTCTGCTCACACTCACTCTTCGTTTTGCTTTCAGTAACAAGGTTTCAAAAGCAGAATGAAGACGGTGCTTCATCTCCTCTGCGAGAAGGCGCCCCATCGGTTCCTCAAGCACTTCTCCATAGCCGAGCTTCGCGCGCTCTGGCAGCTTGATCGAAGGATTCGAGGCATTGTGAGAGATCGTATCATCGAAGCTCTTCCCATCACCTCCATCACTGTCTACTGTCGCTTCTTCCCTCCCACTCGACGGCCGAAGCTCTCGAATATGCGCTGGCTTCGACAGGACGCCTCTCGCTCTCATCACCTCGTGATAGACATGGAACTGTATTCTCGCCAAGACTTCACCGAATCCTTCGAACTCCTCTTCGCCAGTCCCATCTCGCTCGTCTTCCAACGTCGCCTGCCTGCTGCTTATCCCATGTCGATCCTCGCTTGCCAATACATTACGGCGGACGCTCTCTTCGGCCTCGCCGCGGTGAGATTATCTCAAGAAGGTGTGCTGAAGGTGTAGCGGCTTTAGATTATGTCGAGGATTGGAGGCGACTTCCGTCACATCGAGATCCGCTTCAGCGACCTCAACCATGAAGAACTACAAAAAGCGTGCCGAGCTCTTCTTGAAGGGATGGAGGCCTGCCAGCATACTTATATCTCCTTCACCTCGAGCACGCCAGTCGAGAAGATCTCCACTCTCGTTGATGGGGTCGCTCCGGGACATCATCATTTGACATTCAACGGTGTCCACAGTCAGTGCTTCGCCTCGCTCGTCCGTCTCCGCTTCAGCTGTGTTCGGGCTTCTTCTGTGAGTCTCTTTCGAATGTTTGAAGACTTTGCATCGGGGCTTTGGAATGAGAATCACTGCATGTCTTTTCAGAAAAGCGGCGCTGTAGACTCGCTAATTTCGGTGCTGCATCGATTTCGAAAACAGCCAGAAGAGAGAAGGCGAGCGGGACGATTTGAATTCACTCTCAGCGGACTCTCGCCGGCAGAATTTCTCGTCTTCGTCAACTTTGTCGCGGGGACGGTGAAAGAAGGACAAGTAGTGAGTCGGTGGGGAGGATCCCTCTCACGGGCCTTCACTCTCCTTCGACGACTTGCCTTCGAGGTGATCATCATCGAGGCTCACGGTCTCGGTATCGCCTTTCGACGTGCCGAAGACCTTGAATGGCCGCGGCATCTATTCGATTTTAGTCTTCGACATGGCTCGAAGTTCGAAATCTCTGTTCAAAAGACTATGGGAATGTAAAGAAACAGGTATAGGTTGTGTTTCTCAAGAATCTCTATCCTCTCGGCTAATTCTCACCCTAATAAGCAATAAAACTTTTTCTCAATTAGAGTGTGAAAGTGTTAATAGTCACGTGAGAAGAGTGCGCTAAAGCTCGCACGTCGCCTCGAGCGAATTCCTTCCTTCGACAAGTGAGAGTCTTTCTCTCGCTCTCCATTTCACTCTCCTGGCTGTCGTCTCTGTCCTCGTGCTTCATTTCTTTCCATCAAACGGTAAGCTTTTACTTATGTATGCTCTTTGTAAAAGTTTTCCCTCCTTCATTTATGTAGAACTAAAACGAACTTTTGCAGACATGGCCACTATCTTGAACGTCCTGGTTCCCGAGATTGCCTTGGAGTTTCTCCACCACCTCGATCCTGTCGATCTCGGCCGCTTGTCAATGACCTGCAAGCCCTTCCACAAGCTCATCACTGCTCAGCGGGACAAGATCAAGAGGATCGATCTCACCCTCGCCTTCACCGACCTTCCCACAACGCCCCTCGACAACGCGAAGAAGGCCACTCTTCGGTTCTTCGACGCCAATGCCGAGCACGACGCGGACTGCATGAAACTCCACGTGGATGTTATCATGAACACGAGTAAGGAAGGAACACCGGCGATGGACGTGTCCGGCATGGTCTTCCCGGATTACACCTTGCAAGCAATGAACATGAGCCGCGAGGAAGTCCTGCCCATGCTGCTTCAGTTCTTCGGTGTCCTCAACCAGACCGTCGACTTCTCTTTCATCGGAGTCTATGGAGATCTCTTCGGATCACTGGCCACGCACTGCCACTACAAGAACCTTCAGTTCAGCTCCATCGACGTCTGGGGCTATGTTCATCATCCAAGTCTCGCTCAGCAACTCGAAGCTCTCTTGAAGAAGTCCAAGGTCAAGGAGACCTTTCGATTTCACTCCCCGATGAGCCTCAAGCCCAGACTTCTCAAGGCTATCAGACAGGTGAAGGAGTGCGATCTACAGACTGGATGGGTGCATTCCGACGAGTCTTGGAGTCTCAGCGACATTCGTCTCAAGCAATGGAACCCGAATGTCTTGGAATGCCATCGTCTTGCCCCGACCCTTACTCACAAGGCCATTCTCGCATGGATCGTCCATCCGGAGAGGAAGATCAAGCACAAACTGAGTCTGGCCATCCGACGAGGCGAAGGCAATCGTCTCCTGGCTGCAATGGATAAGTATTGTGAGTATCGCGTGGCGACCAACCAGCGAGCCCTCTCCAAGTTCTTCGTCCCCGGCTCCCGATATGTCCTTGTCACAGTGAGCGCCGGCAAGCTGAGAGCTCATCAAATTGTCACGATCTCTTTCATGTAATAGCTCTGTTCTAGTCCTTCATTCTAGTCTCTCGAACATTTTATTTGTGTGCATAATAACTGTAATAATAACTGTATTTATTTTGATAAATATTATTTTTGTGAAAAGTGATGCAGGAATGAGAAAGCGTATGATCACATACGTATCGAATTAGTGTAGAGGAAGTGTTGGAATGGGGCGACGAAGATGACCTTCCTGGTTGGGCGACGTGTCTTGCCGGGGTTGTTGACATGGAGCAGAGAGCACTCTCCCCTCTCATCAAGCGCCTCCCTTCGGCTACTTCGAGGCCTCACACAGCAATTCGCCTCTTTCTCAACACTTCGGTCAACCTCTGAAGACTTTGTCGTGGGAATGTTCACATTGGACTGCCTGCGTAGTAGTATTCTCGACAATGTTGATGGGATCAAAAGCCGAGGCTACAAGGTGAGTTCTCCATTGAATGATGTGAAGTTGTAGGCTGAACAAATTGGGCAAGGTCAAGGTTTCATGTCGCGTTTGTATCGAATTGACCTGCCAGAGAGCAAGAGCTGCGTGCTAAAGGTTGTTTGACTCACTAAAAAGACGGCATAGATTCCACACGCAAAAGAGATGACGTCAGCTTTGAGATCCAGCCCTGTTTTCAAGGCGAACGATGGAAATGGTTTACTCCTCATTTCTAAAGATAGTCTCATAGAGCATTTTGAAGGTCGCATATCCGAGATGATAACTGAAATTCACAATCGAGAGATTGACTTCTACGAATTGGTGCAAAATGTCCCGGTCATGAAGACTGAAGAGGCTAAACTCGCCAAGTTCTTCTATGGTGAGAAACGAGATCGAGACTCCGAGGTTTAAGCTTTGAATATCTTCCATTTCTCGCAGGGTCTTCTCATCCTCGAAGATCTAACAAGTCGTGGAGTGCTAGTTCCAAGCATTGTTCAAGGATTCAACGAGAAGCAGGCAAGAACAACATCCATAAACTAAAAAAAAACATTTTCCGGTTTTCTCTTGCATTGACGCTATTGTGGAGTGGCATTGTGCCAGCCTCAGCACTTCTCCTCTTTCAACATTTTCCCCAATTCGAAGCCGCGCCCTCGTCGTCAAGGAAGCTTGCGTTCGCAAATGTCTCAAGCAGGTTATTGCGCAAAACATTTAGAAAAGACTTTTTTAGTTTTTAAATCGCCGACTTTCATGGGTAACAAGCGAAATTGTACATTTGCTGAAGAAGTGTGGCGATGTGGAGTTTCTCATGAAAGTCTTCTCTGAAAGGCCCGCGGGAGTTGATTCTGTCTTTGTGCACGGCGATTTCTGGCCAAACAATATTCTCTTTCACGGCGATGAACTCGTTGCTGCAGTGGATTGGCAGACTTTTCACACTGGCTAGTCTTTTCTGCTGAAATCTTGAAGCTCAATATTTTAGGTGTCTGCACGACCGATCTTGCCAGCCTCTTTGCCGTCACCCTACCGCCGGAGTTGAGGAAAGAGATATTAAAACCGGCTTTGAGACATTATTTCGAGGCGATGAGTGCTCGTAAAGAGCAATTTGTGCGACGCTTCGATATTTCCTTCGAAGAAGTTTGAGGGCTCTGCGAATGATTTTTCTTTTCAGCTTGAGAAGTCTCTGTGGCACTCGATGCACTGGGGCGTCGTGCAGATGCTCATGACTATGGTCTATAATGCGTACCTCGATGTAGGGCAAAGCGATGAAGGACCTCTCACGCGACGCTTTCAAGCTCTTGTTGAGGACGTTCTTGAAAATACCAAATGAATAAATGCGTTTTTTTTTAAATTTTCTCCAGGTATGCCACAATGCACAGCGGAGGGTTTCAGGACGTAGCGTCAGCTACAGTGTGAAGCCAAATTGCAATAACTAGCACTTCACTTTATTCGCACTAACTACTCTTCACACAGTTGAAAAGTTGTTCTCCCCCCATGTCTCTCTTTCATTCGTTCAAGATGGCCTCGCTGATGGAACTGCTGACGCTGCGGGATCTCGGTCTTCCAATCCTCGGCTTCGTCGATCCTGCGACCCTCTAGAGGAGCCTCTCCTTGACCAATCGCTTCTTGTACGACTTCTCTCATCTCAACGAGAAGCGTCTAAGGAAGTTCAACATTCGCTTCTTCTTCATTCGAGAAGCGGATCTCGACCAATTCAAGCCAGCCACGGATCCCGACGCTAACAACAATCTCCCGCGGCTCAGAGAGAGAACTTCTCCCATCGCTGAGATCCATTTCTACGACGTTCAAGATGCACCGCCCCTCGACGTCGTCGTCCACATCTTTGAAGGACAAGTGCCGCCCATTGGACGAGGCGAGGTCCTCCTCGAGAAGATGGAAGAAAATGTCAGCCAACTCGTCCATCTCCGAAGAAGTGACACCGGTCCTGCGAAGCATCTCATCTTCGAGGCCTGGAACGTCCTCGAGGGCACACTCTGTCGTCTCATCCTCGATTACTTCGGTGACCGCATCGCCTCGCATCGCCTCGAATGCCGTGCTCCGACAGCCCCTCTCCTCTATGGTCTTTCCGCCTGGCTTCATCGACAGCGTCATATGAAGTTCAAGGAGTTGCTCATGACAAAAAACTCCATTTTTCCTACCCAAATTGTGCCTTTTCCTCTTTCGATTACTCCACAACTACAGAAAGTCGTCTTCCCGATCTCAAGGGACTTTGGCTTGGCTATTCGCGAGGTGATCACGGCATCCAAGGTAATTCAGTCTTCGTGACAAAAATCGAGGATTTAGGCGACCGACTTTACATTGGCACCGGATCGAGCAACTCTCTCGCTCATTTTCTTCGATGATCTCCAGCAACTGCGAACTTGTCGAATCGATATCTACCATCACGAGGTCTTTATGAACGACAAGCAGTTCAATGATTGGAACCCGGACTTGTTCGTCTGCGATAAGAGCACCCTTACGGAGATCTCCGAGGAGGCGCTGCGGCTCTGGATCATCCACGAGACTCGTCAGAAGGGGCATCATCTTATCATTCACATCAGAGTTCCTATTCTTGCCGCCCTTCTTAAAGCCCTCAACAACACAGCTGTCAAGGCAAAGACGTCGGAGTCTGAAGTGGAAACGGACGTTGAAGTCACTCTACCCGGCGGGAAGAATATCACAATGAACATTTCACCCAGTTATACCGGTGATTACTATCGTTTAGTCTTGGAAGTGGTTTGAGTTTCCAATTGTTCTGTCATCTTTTTGTGATTGTATGTACCGACTCTCAATAAATAAGTTGCTGTCAAAACTACAGTGAAGATCTTGCTACCTTGCGAAATAATCCTTCAGCTCATTTTCATTAGCACCTTCACAACCAACGCTGAGCCCAACATAATTGCTTCAATCACATCCAGTCTCATCTCAGCCAATCATCGAAATGCCAGCCCTCAATGATTTACTCGCAGAACCCGATCTTGGCGTGCACATTCTCGGTTTTATTGACTCTTTGACAATTTGGGGATATTTTGTCTTCACAGGACGCTTTATTCACGCCTTTTGTCAGGCCAATGAGAGTTCTCTGAGGAAACTAAGCGTCCATTTCTTTTTCATTCAGCAAGACGTGCTCCGACGATTGCAAATGGCTCCCGGCATCTTCCTTCCATCGACAATCACCTCGCCGCCCGTCGTTGAGCTTCATTTCCTTGACGCCTTTGAGGGACCGAAGCACAATGTTGTTGTTCACATTCAACGAGGATTTGTGTCATTCATCAATAAGGGCGAGGTGCTCTTTGAAAGAGACGACGACCAAGGTTATCGTCCTCAACTCGTGCATCTTCGACGTCACGATCCCGGCCCGGTGAAGCGTCTTGTTTTCGAGGCTTGGAATGTGAGTGACGAAGAGCTCTGCCGTCTTGTTTTGGACTATTTTGGAGGCAAACTAGCCTCGCATCGCTTGGAATGTCGTGCACCGACAGCGTCTCTCCTTCACGGCCTCTCCTCTTGGCTACGCCCTCGAAATACGAGATTCCACGAGATATTCGTGTCGCTGAACTCACTTCCGCCAATAGAGACGAGACACTTTCTCGGCTACCTCACCCATTATCTTGTGGAGGGAAGTTTCCGAATCAAGAAAGATGCAGTCACGGCAATCCGGGAAGTTATAAAGACATCCAAGGTAACTCATTACTCAACTAAACGGTAGTTGGTTTAGGCTGCCGATTTTAATTTGACCCATGTGAGAGTGGAATTGCCTTCTCGTTTCTTTGAAAATCTTAGCCAGCTCCGGACTTTTCATATCGATCCGGAACGCCGTCGACGTCGGAAGGTTCTCCTTCCAATTAGCAACCAGCAGTTTCTTGATTGGAACCCGGATGTTCTCGTGGCAGAAAATTGTCTCTTGCCTTTGATCTCAGATCAAGGCTTGTGGAAGTGGATCGAGGACGAGAGACGTCGCCGTGGGCATCGCCTCGTCGTTCATGTCCGCGCCAACGTTCTCACCACGAAGTTTATGTATTTCATCCGAGGAGTCGATCCTCGAGGCCTTGGCTACGCTATTGTTCATGATATATCAGCTAGCTTTGATGCCAACTTTAAACGTTTAGAGCTGAAAATGTTTGAGCAATAAATATCCTGTGTTGCTTGGCTACTATCAGCAACGAGATATAACAAGAAGATTGTGGCATGCCGCGCGGCGCGAAGTTTGGTTTGGTCACGGGCCAGGCACTTTTTCCAGCTCTACTTTTGGCCGTTACATCGGTTTTTCTCCACCTTTTGAGCCAATTCAAAAACCTACGTGTAGCTCCTGATAAGGCGCACAACATACCAAAAAATCGCCGCAAAAGGTTAAATCCAGAGGAAGTTACAACGGTTTTTAGTCTGCAGTAAATGTTCGTTTCCGTCTGTCCGGATGTTCACTTTTTGTGTCATCAAGCATTTAGGGCACTTTTACTGCACTTTTTCGAAATCTGAAAACGCCACTCCAAAGCTTGAATCCTGGGGATGCTGCGCGAGTTTTCACATCGGGAATTTGTAGTGTTGCGAGAAAGATCTGTCCATTTGAAGCTGGACGATGCCTGTCGAGTTGAATACGAGAGTAACCCGTGTTCAAAGCTGAACCCGTACGGACTACGCGGTAAAATTTTGAACTTTTAGATAATCTTCAACATTCTTCCCTATAACTAACGGACGACTTGTGAGTGTCCCCTCATTGACTGCTCCGGCCGCTCTCACCTGACAGCTGGCTAACAAGGAAGATTCTCTAATCTTAACCCACACCAGCATTCTTCACTAATTGCCTTGACGATCTGCCAGTGTGTGTCTTTGCAGAGTGCCGGTGTCGTATGGTAAATCGACCGATGTTTTCTTCTGATTCGTCTAATGGTTTCGCTTCGGCACGTGGTCGACGACGATCGTATTGCCGTCAAATAGAGCCGTCGGACAACCAAGCCCCTTCTGAACCGGGCTCGGACCTGACGGATTTGACCAGCGTGTTAGAAGATGTTTTGTTCACAACGAAAAATTTGTACAACCATACGGCAGATTCCATTTCTTTGTGCTGATTTGTGCTCAGCCGGGAACATGTGGTCGACTATGAGGAGTTTACGAAAATCATCACATTGATCTGCCGCGACAGCCACTGCTCATCCCAGCACCAGATGTTCATTCCTCATCTCCGAATTGCTCTTCGAAAGGCTTTCACTGTCATTAATTTCAGTAGTCTTGTTTTTGCTTGCCAAGGTTGTGAACGTCTATGATAGTGGACTGTTCAATAGCGATAGACAATGAGCGACGAAGAGCAAAACAGCGCCGATGAAACGTAAGCTTTTCTTCTCTTTGAAATTTGTTCAGGCCATCTAGCTCCACGTTTTCAAGGACTGAGGTGGAATTCAAGAAAAGGTCTGCTTTTAAGTACTCGAGATATGTTAGTTGTTACAGCAAAACCCCAAAGCGAGATGCCGCAAAGCAAAGAAAGATTCTGAACCGTAAGGCTGCAGAAAAATTGTGAGCATAAACTTCAAAACTTGCAAGTCATTTTAGACGGCAAAAAAAGAAAGACGGAAGTTCTTCTGCGCCGAAAAAGTTTGCCTTTCTTTTTCTTCTCATGTATGCGATTCAGAAAACTTGGCAGTGAACAGCCGTTTGGAAAGAAGAAGAGTGGCGCTGAACGGATGAAACGCATACGGTTTGCCAAACGTTGAACAATGATTGACTCTTGTTAGACTCTCAGAGACGCCGCAACAGAAAGCGCTACGACTGGCCAAGAACAAGCAAAGCAAGCTTCAATTGAAGTAAACGCTAGTAGAAATAAGTGTTCTGTTGGTGTTAGGCTCACGGAAACGTCCCAAGAGAAGGCATCACGACTAGTCAACGACAAGGAAAGGAAACTTCGTGAAAGGTAAGCCCCATCTAAAACAGAGAGTTTGTTATGATAAGAATATCGGAGACAGCAAAAGACAAAGCAGCACGGCAAGCGAAAGACAAAGAGAGCAAGCTAAAAAACAGGCGAGTCCATACAGCTTTTAATCCTATTCATCTATAGGTTAGCAATTAAGTCCACTTCGCGTGCTGAGGTCCTGCGCAAGATGGATGCTGAAAGGAAGTCTAAGACGTATGTATGCCTAATTTAAATGAAGGTGTGCTTTAGCTTGTCCAAGACATATGCTGACAAAGACGCGTACAGTGAGCTGTTGAATCGGAGACGCGAACAGTACACCAAAAGGTATCTTGAAGAATTAAAGGTTTCTACTTTTCAGAGTTGCAAACGAGAGTATCGGGCAAAAAATTTCTCGCATCTACAGGCGCTACAGAACGTTGTGAGTTATGCTTGGTGTTGCTGATAGAGTGTGGTTGCCAGGACTTACATTGAGAAGACAAAAGAAAGGGCAACGACTCGACGTTCACAACAGGAATATTTCAAACGAGTCCTAAGGTAAGAAATGGCACAACAAATACCCTACAATATTTAGGCGCCGTACACTGCGCGGATTGACGGGAACACATTCAAAAGATGCTCAACTTTTGGCTGATCGTCACGCGGCTCAGTTGGAGAGGCTTAAGAGGAACGGTTTCACATCGAAGCAAATTGCGTCTCGTCATTCGGAAGCCAAACAGAGCATGTTGAAAGCCCACAAAGTGTCAGCTGCGACGACTCGTGTTCGAGGATTCCTCGCATTGAATGAGTTTCGACTCATCAAGACGGCCCTCCAGTTTCTTCGCCCTGAAGACGATCCCTCGGCACTTGCTACGAAGATGCTGCTATTTGTTTCATTTCTTCGCAACTATCATAGCAGCAAAACTGGCTGCTCTCTCGTAAGTTCCTTTCTGCTTTATGTATCTACATACATTAGCCCATTGGCTTTGCAATGAAATAATACAACTGTTTAGCTGGATGCTGCGAAAGAGATTGACGCCTTCTTCGCCCAGGGAACTCAAATCGAGATGTTTTGCACTGATGAGCTGATGAAGTCATTGCGGCTTTTTGTGGCCTCCGTCAACAGCAACGTCCCTCCCGTTGAGAAGGAATCTCAAGACGACTACATTCTGAGACAGGTCGGCGGGCCTCAGTTGCATGTTCTCGGAGCAACACCGCGAGGAGACGCGGCTGCCACTGATGTTGTGACTATGTATTAGGGTTGGGAACCGGGGCCCCGCCAGCCCCGTCAACCCCGGAAAACCCCGGTTTTTGGCCAACCCCGACAGCCCCG
>JAQIXL010002329.1:0-13491 GCA_034700245.1 Poikilolaimus oxycercus | reverse complement strand
GCAACCCTAGACGAGTCAGATGCTTCAAACCCGGGCGAAAAAGGTCGCTTCGCGTGCGAGAACGAGCATTTTCGAATAAAACGTTAATGTTGGGACACCCTGTAGAAGACTTACGTTCCCTCACCGAACAGAAAGACCATGACCAGAGCATGCGGTGCTCGGATTTTGGCTCCATATCTGAACAGAAAGATTTTTTTCAATTGAAGTAAACGAACATGACACCATTGCGTAGACCCTTCAAAGCAGCAAGAATAAAGTGTTGATCCTTGAATCTGTACAGCAAATAGTTTCCGACGAGCTCCCAGTTTTTGACAAGAAACACGACTTTCTCCATTTTTTTTCTCTACCTTGGATTAGTTACCTGCAAATTTAAGAGCTCAATTGGCAACGAACAGGAAGCAAGCGGTTATGAAACGTGAAACGCGAGAGAAGTGTAGCTCGATCAGGTGATAGCGAAGCAACGGACTATGTTGAAGTCGGAAACAACGGGCGAGACGCGAGCGACCGCGCTACATTGGACCCCCGACGACTGTCCACACGTCAAACTATAAACTATGGGTCGTCCTTGAGACTGTCTATGCGTCTGAGCGATTGGGTCGAAAGTGGCTGAAATCAATACAGCTTTTTGTTCAACTTTCAAGTTGGGCTCTCTCGGATTGCTTTCTGGTTCTTCTTCATCATGATGGCTCGTTTATTTACAGACAAACTTGAACTAGCGGTTGACTAACGGAAATAAATAGATCAAAAAGAGCAACACATTATTGAGAAAGAAAGAGCAAAGCACCATTTGTGAATTTGTATGGTCTTCGTAAAAGCAACCTACATACAGACAGACTTCACCAGAAAAAACGGAGTCAACTATACAGTCAGATTCAGCCTCCCAAGAACGAGCACGATTCACGGGGAAACGACAAGTATTGTTATTGACGAAATAAATGAAGAAAAAAGAGCAAAAATAATGCGAAATGAGGAATTGATCTATTCCTACGGAATGATTTCTCACGCTGAGAAAAAAGTTCGAAAAGAGGTTCGAGAAAAAATCGGTAAGAAGAAAGGTATGTACGGTAACTCTCAGCCGCTTGACCGAGATCGAATTGCCGTGCCATCGGAAGTTGTCGTTGTGTCCACTGTCTTGTCGGCATTTGACAAAGTTTCAGCCTTCTTGACGTCTTCAACGAGACGCACCGAGAAGATCACCTAAATCACTTTCGTTTTAGACTTTAAAGCCTCGCTGACCTTATAGCGAATATCGAAGAAGGCACAACCATGGAAGCAGATGTTCAGGAGGACCATCAAGTACTCGCAGACTGCGAATACATCGTAGGCTGAAGAGCAAACTCTCAGCTCTGAGAACCTGAACTCACCGACTGTAATACATTTCTTCCAATACAGCAAGAAAGCGCCGATGAGCACCGGAACGCAGAGCATGTAAAGTACTGCGAAAAGAACTTTGAGGCGGAATGCGAGTCGACCCTGAAAGTACAGTAGTCATTCATGGCAAAGGGCTTAACGAACATAAGGATTGAGGTAGTAGAGAGACTGTCGATGACACACTGTGTTCGAAATAAAGAAGCCGATTCCACAAAAGCCAAAAACATAAAAGAAGATGACGTGGTAGCCTGGAATCTCATCTTTTTTTGAAGTTTTAAAACAGTAACTCACGAATGTTTTCTCTTTCACCAACGATTGACAGCGCTGCGAGAAAGAAGAGTTCAGCCAAGCCCACATAGAAATAGACACGTCTACAAGGTTTCCAGTCAAAAGCCACGACTGGTGACTAACCTGGCCAGATTGTAGAACCAAACCGGCTTGTAGTGAATGTTGCGAAGTCGATCATAGCGACTCACTAAAATAGCGCGCGAAATATTGTTTAATGTTCGCCCGAGGCTTTTTCGAGAGTGAGAGAGGCGCGCCGCGTGGGCGTCGACTTCCCGCAAAGCGCGTTTTTTTCTCAAAGCAGATCTCATCGATGTCGCACGCAAACGCGACTTCAACGAAGCTCTAGGACGCGCGCGTCATGATTTGGATCAACTCAATGCTTCAAAAGGCGGGAATTTCAATTTCAATCGATCGGCTTGCTTTTCAAATGGATCAAAGCTCACCTCCAACAAGCAATTCCACAATTCGAATTGGAACATGGAAAAGTAGACACAATTGCCAGAATGTCCTCTCTACTGGAAGGTTGATGATCCTCGACAGAGACGGGAGGCGAGCTCTCTAAAAGACTCCAGACATAAATCTTTGGACTCTTCGCCTTGACCACCCTTCCCCATTCCCCCTGAGTGCCCGGTTTTGCAAAGTGCCTCCTCACCGCAAGGCGCAAGGTGCGTCACGACAGTTATTTCAAGAGACACCGAGTGGTCATCTCTCGGGAGTCCGTATCCCGTTTGGTCCCACTTTGCAAACCGCGAGAAAAGTCCAAAGTCTCTCGTTTCCAGCCTATTTGACATGAAATTTTTTGTCTGCAGTTACGAGTCACAGTTAGCGAGCCCCTTGTGACTCAAACCGATGAAGGCCGTGAATAGATGAAATGAAAGACTCACGCCACATTGCCAGTTATAGTTGCTGATCTCGTCGTTGTGAAAGATGAGCGCTATGGCGATGGCTGATATGGAGCCGACAAGTGGCGGGAGGAAACCGAGGAGGAACACTTGGACTGGATTGAATCTGTAGGAGCTTCAATTTGCAAGCATATCCAAACCTGGCCAATTCTGTGATCTTCTTGCCATCCTTGTAGTAAGGCTTGTAATGCCCAGTCTTAGGGTCGATATCAGCGAGGCCGCCTGGACCACCGAGTCCCATCTCTGGTGAAGTGGTCGCCGGGTTCGAAGTTGAGCTCACTGGCTCCTCGGCCGTCGACGAGGACGGCATCACAGGGATCCGCAGCACCATCCGACTTCAAAGGGTTGAATTTCAAGCAAAAAAAACAAAGAAAGAAAAAAGTGTTTCCGCGCTGTGAAACAACGAGGTCGGCGCGAAAAACGCGGCGGGTCCGAATTGGGAGAAACACTTCGAGGAATTGGATTCTAGGCTCACAAGCTGTAACCCGGCAATTAACGGTCATTGAGATCACACCCACCAAGTGACCGGATCAACAACGAAAAAGAAAAAGTGAAAGAAGAATAGTCAGTGGGAAGAATAGCCGCGAAGTCGGTGGAGCCAAGGAGTGGACAAGGCAGAAGGCGAGGAGAGAAGGCGACGCGCTTGGTGGGAACGAGATCCACCACGCGGGCGAGGCGAGCCGCGCGCTCGCGTCGTCTTCTCCTCCTCGAGAGCCCGGATTCCTTCCTTTCTCGTCGAGCACCCCTTGTTGGACGGGGAGAAGGAGAGAGGACTGTGCGGCGTTGCTCGGGGGGAGGGGGGGGGGGAAGAGAAGCTGAAGCATCACTCATTTCACGACGCTTCCCCCAAGTCACCATGGTCTCGGGCTATCACCGAGGAAGACGAAGGAAGAGCGCACTGACCACAAGATGAGAACCAGAAGCTCCGTCTGGGAAGCAAGAAAGCTCGTCCGCGGCGGGGATATGACTCGAAATGCGATGTGTCGTCACAAAAAATGCTCTCCTCTTCCTCATTTAGAAGAAGTTCGGACGAGGAAGTCGGACTCGATGAGAAAAAATGCAATTGGAAGATGTGAAAAAAGATTTAGAGAAAGATGAATCTTCAAGAAAAGATGTGACTTGATCTCCAAAAGAAGTTCGAATGACCAAGAGACGGAACTATAAAGAACCCGACCAAACGATCCGCGTGGACCCTGTGGAACGGCGCCGATCTCTTCCAATCCGTCAAGACGAGGAAGGCAAACGTGAAATTGAGGTCCGCCTCTTCGCTCGGAGATGGATCCCCTGCTGAGGGGGGCACGTGCATTGTAATCAAAACAGTCAACCAAGTGGGAAAAGGACGTGTCCGGAAAGCGGATGAGAAGACGAGGCGACCGCCGTGGTGTTTCTGGGTCAGCAACGAGTGTGCAATCTCCATCTTCACCTTCTTCTCCTTTTCGTCAGCGGCACCTCTCCCTTCTTCTCAAGGCGGTCTTCTTCTCTCATGTTGAAACTTTTGATGGGTCATTGAGGCGTGGGTAGAATAACAACAAAGACTCAAATGATTCAAAGACGTCGACAAAGCGTGAATGTTGATGAGAAGGACCCTCACAACAAATTCGAATCCAGAATTGCAAAAGGGCCATCCGACTCTTCGGCTAATTAACGATTGACCAAACCGGCCAGCAACCGCGAGTCGTTAAACATTGCGGATGCGTGAGTGAGAAGCCGCGAACGAGAAAAATCAGTCGACGTAAGGGGGAGAGGAGGGGATCAGAGAGGACTCGACGTCAGAGAGCCTAGCTTTGCATTGAAGACGCACAAAGTGGCTCTGTTGTTGCACGACGAAGACGCGCTGACCACAAGTTTTCGAGGCTCGTCGAGCACGATTCTGCACAAGGCTCCGAGGAGAAGAAGGAGGAGGTGGGACCTGGGCTCTTGGTGCAAAACCTGACGCCGAAGACTGCGACGCAAAGATTTCCTGGAGATCGGTTCAAATGATGGAGCGGCTTGGAAGCTATTCAAAAGGTTGTTAAAAATGCAGCATGCAGCACTTTCCTTGAAAATCCGCCTTCCAAGAGAAAATGAACACGTCTCGATGACTAAACGGTCGAATGTGGGCCAGACGAGTGGACAAGGCGGGCGACGACGACGCTGAGGAAGAAATGGTTTCGATATGAGAGGAATCCGCCGCCGCCAGAGAGGGAAGGGAAGAGAGGGGAAGGTGGAGGGACGGCGAACCGAGACACACGTCCGGGACTCCTCGCGCGACGGGGGTCGCGCCACTCAGCGGTCAGATCTCAATCGGCGCCCGTCCTTTTCCTCCCCGTTACGTAGCGTAACGTCGACAAAAACAGCCTCAATGGTCCGGATCACGGACAACGGAAGTCATAAATCGGCAGTCTACTGTTGAAATAAACACTTAAATGATACTGTAGAGATACTGTAGCGATAATGATTCAACATCACTCGCTGGCCATTCTCAATTCAAGCAGTTCAAAGAGCCAGCAACATTCTTCGACCTAGTTCTGCTCTTTTTAACGCTTCTCTTGTCGGTCATGTCATCAAATTTGCGACGAACGTCGAAAGTTTTTTCTCACCAGATTTGCAAAAACGTCCCACCCACTCCTCCCCCTCTAACACCGTCTCTCAGGTTTGTCGCTTTGCGGAGCGTCCCCGTAAATCCGTTCGCGGGCGCGCTGTTATTCGGAGTCCTCGACAAGTGAGGGGAGACTTTCAAAACCCGGCTCAAGTGCCTTCGAAGGAAACACCAAGAACTACGAGACCTCTTATGAGGTTCGTTCTCCTCATTGCAAAAGGAACATCAGCCTTCTTTCTACAAGAAGAACACAAACCTCAAATCCAATCAAGCAGAACTAACGCGCCTAAAAGAGGGCCGACAGAAAAAAGTGCAAGGCAAGCCTTAAGACGACTGAATCTTCGCAGAGTGCAGAGTGTCCACTGAAATCCTCCACGGTGCTTGCAACCATCAATCAGCCCTCATGAGACTTGTTCCTTTCTTTCTTTGTCGAATCTTCGCCGTCAAGCCGGCCGCAAATTTTCAACACCCCCTCTGTTCGTAAATTGAAACCGGACGCGGATAGGCTGCATGCAGTGGCCGCGGTGGTGGCCAAATCGAGAGCGCAAAGGGCCCAATTGCTCGGATTGTCGCAATCGTCTCTATGCAAGGGGGCTCGTCGAGGAGTCCAGGACGTAAAGGAGAGATGAACCAGCCGGTCGGTCGTTTGGAGTCAGACCCCCCACTGCCTCGAGCGAGAAGAAAATTCAAGGCCATGGTCAGGGGATTGAAGAAAAGAACAGGAAAGAATGGCTATTGATGGAGAATCAAATCATTTCTTCCGTCAACGACCCAGAAAAATAGCCTTGCAATCCTTATCCTCTTCCGTAAAATGTTTTTCTGCATCTCTTTGATGTTTGTAAGAAACAAGACCCAGGGTGATTTGGTGTCTTTGTCAGAGCCACGCAATTCCTCCCTCATTTCCTCTTCGAAACGAGGGAACGAGGACGGAATTTGAATGAATAAATGGATCTTCGTGTTTTGCGGCGGTTCCTGGTTCACCGGTTGAGATTGGAATTCGTTGAACCGAAAAGGAGTCTTCTCGCTCTGTGAAGTTTCATTCCGTCCTCACTTCTTCGTTGCACAACAAGAAAAGTTAGACAGTCCACAAGACCGCCAACACGATGCAATCATTGACTTCCGAGGTTTATTTCAGTCGTACGAGATTTAGCACTAAAGAGGGCGTGGCTTGCCAGCGCGTTAGCACTTCTAGCCATTTGGCACCGGCTTGTCGATTCGATAATTTTATTATCGCACTACTTCCTTTATCCACTGACTTGGTCAATGATGAACTGGGAGCTTTCCTTTGTCGACTTTCTCTTGGTTTCCATGTCGTCGGACCTTCTTTCAAGCGAAGAAAGCCACGTGATGACTAACCTCCCTTCGAGGCGTCTATGTTGCTTCTTCCTCTTCCTCGCGTTTTATGTTTTCAAGAAAGGCCTCTCACTCACAACGCAAAATGTTCAGGAGAAAGTCTCGTAAGCGAACTGTTAAAGGAGTTCTGCGACGTCCAATGGCAACAAAGAAGTTCGAGCGCGCGCTTGGTTTGTTCTTTTCATTTCCCGCTTAATTGCTTCCTAAATAGAACGCGCCACGGATCAAACGCTGCTTGAGACGGATTGGGATGCCATCATCGAGTGCGTTGACTTAATTCGTGGAAAGGAAGTGCCGTGAGTTTATCTTCTGCATTTTTCTGTTTTATTTTCAGAATTAATTATTTTTATAAATTTATTTAACGAAATGATCTCTTCAGAGCCAAGCCAGCCCTTCAAATGATTCGCAAGAAGATTCACGCTGAGAACCCTCACACTGCTCTTCACGCCTTGCACGTCCTCGAGGCGACAGTCAAGAACTGCGGCGAGCGAGTGCACTCGGAATTGGCCAGCCGCGAGGTGATGGAGGACGTGAAGAATCTCGCCTTCGACAACACTCCCGAGAAGGTTGGCTGACCAACTAACTTGATGAAGAGAAAACTCTTTCCAGGTGAAGGAGAAGGTCCTCGAGTTGATGCAGTGCTGGGCCATGGCGTTCGCCAATAAGCCCGAGTACAAACTCATCGTCGACACACATAATCTCATGAAGCTTGCAGGCTGCGAGTTCCCCTCTATCAAGGTTTGCATTCTTTCCACAGGTAACAATAAATCCTCCAGGAGTCCGACGCCATGTTCGCGGCTGCCGTCGCACCCGATTGGGTTGAAGGCGACGAATGCTATCGGTACGGGCATAAAAATTAGTAAACTTTCGTTTAGATGTCGATCAGCTTTCGGCATTCTGACGCGCAAGCATCACTGTCGAGCCTGCGGCCAGATCTTCTGTGACAAGTGCTCTTCCAAATCCGCCTATCTGCCACAATTTGGCATCGAGAAACTCGTCAGTGATCATTTCTCAATAGCAATCTTTCTTTCTTTAAGGTTCGAGTGTGTGACGCTTGTTTCGAAAAGACGAGTTCAGCGCCAAGTGCCTTAACCGCTGCCGTTGCCTCGAGCACAGTTCCAGGAGCACAAAAAACTGTAAGCGCCGCTGAAACCGTATTGATTTTCAACTTCAGAAGGATGAGGAGCGAGCGAAGGCCAAGGCTCAAGAGGAGGCGAAGCGGCTAGCTGAACAAGAAGAAGAGGAACTTCAACTCGCTCTGGCTATTTCGCAAAGCGAGGCCGAGGCGAAGGTGCGGCGCCGCGCGCGCGTGTCTGAATTTCGCAATTGAGAATTTTTCAGGCAAAAGATCGTGAGCGTGCGCGCTCCATGGGACAGGCGATGCTCGAGCAACAGGCCGTCACGCATAGTCTCTCTAATTTCTCCATCACTTCGCCTTCTCCAGCCCCACCAGCCTCACAGAGCAACGGCTATCGCGGTGCTGCTCCCAGTATTGCCGCAGGTCTGAGTCATTCTCGCGAAATCAAATTGACTATGCATTTCAGATGAGCCGGAGGATCCGCTGGCTCGCTACCTCAATCGCGAGTACTGGCAGGCTCGTCACGACGGTGGCGGCGGTTCTATCAGCGATGGTAAGCGCACAGCTTGAGATCTTGAAACATAGCCAAAACGGGTTTAGTTGGACCAACAGCACCATCGGCGCCGCTTCCTTCCATTTCCCTTACGAGCTCCCTGGCCCCGTCGACCCCGACGCTCGCTGGTGAGAACACTCTTTTCAAAGCGAGAAAAAGATTATGCACTGTGCACTCACTTTGAGTCTCACTCTCTCACTTCCTGTATTGATTGCGCCTGGTCGACTCCACTGAAATGTCAACTCTTGCAGATCCCAACGAATTTCTTCAGCGACAACCTTCGCTGACTGGCGCACAGCCGCAAGCCGAGGAGCTCATGCCTAATGCGGAGCTGGACGAGACGCTCGATTTCGGTCGTGGTATTAAGTCACAGGTGGGATTTTTTGTTGCTAGGAGAAGTTTTAAATCTGCTTACAAAGTTACAAAAAACAATAAAAGCGTTTTTCAGGTTGACACGCTGACTACTCGAATTCGCTCCAACGCTCTTCGTGGTCGTTCTCTCCTCAGCGATCCTTCG
Source organism: Poikilolaimus oxycercus (assembly GCA_034700245.1). NCBI lineage: Eukaryota > Metazoa > Nematoda > Chromadorea > Rhabditida > Rhabditidae > Poikilolaimus > Poikilolaimus oxycercus. The sequence continues at coordinate 4,851 of JAQIXL010002329.1, read as the reverse complement.
ATTCAAACTCTTTTCACTCGGCTGACAGAGCGACACGGCGAAGTGTTAGCGAGGCTCAACAACTTGGACCAAGAACGAACTCACTATGAGCACGTCCAAGACCTCGTCGGCCACATTCACGAGGCGAGAGAGGCGATGAACTATCTCCGAGAAGAGCACGCGAAACAAGAAGCTGAACGATTGGCCGAGGAAAAGCGACGTCGAGACATTGCACTTCAACAGCAATTGGCACATGTTCGAACCCTCAAGCAGGTACACAAGGCTTCATTTTCGAGTAAGAATGCTTTCAGGAAATGCTCGTTCAACAGCGAAACACTGCCCTGCAAAGGTTCCAACAGCAAGAACTCGAGATGCAGGCGCGCCGTGCGATGGCCATGGGCTATGGCCAACCCGGCTATCCGCCTCAAATTCCCCAGGGAATGCCTCAAATGCCCGTTTCTTCGCTTCAAAACTTGCCCGTCACAAGTGCTCAACAATATGGCCAGGTTTGGCTTCTTTTGGGAATATCAAACGAGCTTCAGATTCCTCAGCAGCCGTATGCCCCGCAGCAGCAACAACAGCAGGTGCCACCGCCTCAGCATCAAAACGGCTACGCGCCCTATCCACCCTCGACGACCGGCTACCCGCCGCAACAGCCACCTGCGTACACAGCGTCAGCTCCCGGCTACTATCAACCACAACCTCAACAGCAACAGCAGCAACAACCCCAACAACCCCTTCAAGAGCAGCAGAACTTGCCACAACAGCAAATCCATCAGCAACATCCTCAGGCATGCAACCTCAAACTGTTCAAAGACTGTTCATTCAGGCTTACGGTTACCCTCCTCAGAGCTACCAAGCCCCTCAACAGCAATACCAGCAGCCATTGCCCAAGGAGCAGCCGCAGTCAATCTACAATCAGCAACCGCAGATCCCTCAGCAGCAACACCAACAGCAACAATACTACCAGCAGCCAGCCCCCGGAGCCCTGCCTTATGGACAACCTCCACAGAACAATATGCAACAACAATATCAAGGTGAGTTCAGACTTTATAGACAAGAGTTTCGTCTTTTAGTCCCACATCAGCCGGCGCCACCGCCTGTGGTCGAGGAAGCGAGCCTCATCTCTTTCGATTGAAAAGCTCTTTGTCTTCAATTTGCTTGTGAATTTCCTGAACGGTGCGCTCACTCCTCTTTCATCTTCTTCTTCCATCTTTTATCCTTTTAGAAGAAAAAAAGAAACAATTCCCTCTTTCACGGTTTCGAATTGGTAATATTGTGATTCGGAAGACTGGTACTTCGGGGAAAAGTCAGTTGGTCCATGTTTCGAGACATAACTATGTATCAAGCTTATTCTTCGTCTTTTTATTAATTTTTAAAAATTCTTTTCTTACTACATAGCACTGCATCGATGTCGTCTATGACAAGTACTTTTCGTCCAATCTTGCTTTTATTCCAATTTTGAGGTTTCCAATCAGCTCAAGAAAGGCTTTGAAAAGAAGCAATGGGAAAAACTGTAGCGGCGGGGACATTTTTTTGCTTCTGTATCATACAAATTTGTGAACACTCCTTTTCAACCGTCTCTTTGGCTAAATTATTTCCACGCGTATGTACCCCGGAATGAATAAATTATTCGTGTAACGATAACAAAGTAAGACAGCGCAACATTCTCTTGTACCATGATCAATAATAACACATGCCAACTCTGGCTTCAAACGACTCTAAAAGTACACATCGGCCTGCTTGTGATCCGCCTTTGAAGACCACTACGAGAAACACGCTTTCTAACTGGCAAAAAAACTTCGAGATGATTTTCACGAATGACGTTCATCGACGAAAGTTAGTGACAACAAGCGTAGCGAGGGAGCCTGTGTGGCTGTGTTTCCATCGCAATTTCATCCATTCAGGCGCTTCTCTGCGATTGTTTCCACCTTTTATCAATTTTTGAACTAAATTGCAGCAAATTTCAGAATGATACTTCCACGTCTACTCGTCCTCATCGTCTTGCTCGTTCTCGTGTCTGATTCGGTGAATGCTTGGCACGACTCGTGTGCACCTGGGAGACCATGTCCTCCGACGCACCGCTGTGAGCGGTTCGAACTGGCGTGGATCTGCTTCCCCAAGCGTCTGCGAGCTAAACGAGTGCCATCGCTCTTTTAGCAATCATTTATGCTTCTTTGAGACATAAATGCTGTGAAGTCACTGTTGAAAAAAAAAGTTTATCACAAGTTGGTAAGACTTTGTCGCATGCCATCAGGTGTGGGAGATATGAGAAGGGAGGATGACACGGTCAATCACATGATCGCCCTTTCAAACTCAAGGGGAGCGACGTTGTTGACAGCGACAGCATTGGCATTCCTCATTCTCCGCGGATTCTGAAGTGGCGGCTGTGGTGCCCGGATCGTCTTGAGACAGTTGTAGAAGCGTCGGCAGGGCACTGAAAACTACCCTCGTTGATGAAATGAAACATACCACAACAGCAAAACTCCTTGATATTGACCTGAATGTTGTTAATGTAGATCAAGAGCAGGCACGGAAGAATGAATGAATGAAGAATCAGTAGTTCATCACCGAAGAATCCCATCAAACTCCTAAAAACAATGTGTTCGCCCAAAACATAACGATCACTTACTTCGCCACCTTGTTCTCCAAGTACTGCGCGATGATGAGAAACGTTGCGCGAAGAATTGTTGTCAGCGACGTGGCCACGCATCCCCCAAAGAACGCTTGGACTGTTCGAGTCAAGAGAGTGCTTCACTATGATTTATTCCGAGGGAGAGAGGGCTTTATGGGAGGACGCAGACGAGTCGAGACGCTTCCGCATGGAGTCGACGATGTAGATCACGTCGATGCAGATGTAGATGCAGATGTAGAAGTCGACCGTCCGCTGCTCCTCGCTTCGCTCCTCACAACTCCCTAGAACTCCTGGGCCCCTGGAGGGTCCCACCCCACGACACCTCCCCTAAGATCACCACCCTTGGGGATCTTCAAAGGGAGGGGGGTACCCTCCAGGTCCGGGTTCTTCACCATCATCAGGAAGTTCGGACAAGCAGTCCTACTCTCCCTGTGCCTCATGGAGTTCGGGTCCCCGACCCTACTCTCCATGCGCTCCCTGGAGTTCGGGTCCCAGACCCTACTCTCCATGCCCTGAGTTCGGGGAGCCTCTCTGCCTCCCCTACTCTCAGTTCCCTCACGTCCATCCTCCAGCTTCTTCTTCACAACAACGTTTTTATCGTTGTGGGGAAGACTGGGGAAGGGGACGACGTGGAAGTCGGCTTTCACGGGGTCTTGGCGTCCTCCTCCTTGTCTCCCTCGCCCTCCTCTCCATCCGACTCGGGCTCGTCCACGTTGAGCACCTCGGGCTCGTTCGCCGCCGGGCGCGCGAAGTAGTGTTCGAGGGCACGAGCAGCGGCGAGGCCTGTGGCCACACAGTCTCTGAACGGCCTGTGAAGGCGGGGCTGGAACCCACTTCATGACGTCCTGCAGCACGTCCACTTCGCGCTCCGACTGAGGAGTCGACACCGTCGCAGGCTGTCCACTCGGAGGGGCCGGGGGCGGGTTCTGTTCCGGGCGCGCTGCAGGCGCAGGCCGACGCTGGCGACGCACACGAGAGCGTCCACCGCCGCGGCCGCCGGGCTCACGCAGGACGACCACTTGGGCCTGAGGCTGGTAGGGCATGGGCGGCGGGTAGAAGGGGTCGTAGCCACCATATCCGTAGGGCTCGTAGACGGCGCCGTAGCTGCCGCCGCCGTTGCTGCTGTTGAAGCCGCGCTGGTAGAAACGCGGCGGGCGAGCACCACGACCACGTCCGCCTCGAGGATGTCCACGCCAGTTGGATTGACCGTTCCACATCTTCGGCGGTAGGAAGAGTCGTCGAGCACCAGAGGAGACGCGTTGAACACTGACGCTGGTGTTCAGCTTCGAGTCTCTCTTATTGCTCTGGATAGACATCTCAACCATCATTCCGCATGGATGTTCCCATTCTGATGCCATTCCAATTGAGGCATTCAGCTCATTCTTTATCTGGGACAGGACATTCTTGCCTTTCTCCCACTTCTCCTCCCCTTGGCCTGTCTCCACCATCACTCTTCGAATGAATGGTTCTTGGATTTGCCGGCCACGCTCATCATACGAGAGCATCATGCGAGGTTTCCTCAACCGTCGCGGCCGCTCTTCAGCCGGGGGAGTACACCACTCGTCCTCGGACTCCGGCTTCTTTGCCGTCGAGTCCTTCGCCTTCCTGGCGGGGGAGGTAGAAGTACTGGGCTGCCGCGGCCTCTCTTTGGGCTCAGCGGGCTTACTCGCCTCTGTCGGCTCGAGCTGGAAGCGCACCTTCTTCTTGGGCGTCCCTCGGCTCTCTGGCTCGACTCTCTCGGGAGCAGGCATGTCCATGTCCCTTTGCGGCTCTTCTTGCCGCGGCCTGGGCGTCTTCTCCAGACTGCCCGGCTGTCCTCCAGGCTGGATGGCCTTCGGAGGATCTCTCGGTCCTTTTCCAGGACGCTTCTTCCGGTGTGGAAGATTGATCCACAGATCCAAATCTTCCCACATCACGTGTCGCTTCTTCATTTGATCGGCGTGCACTTTCCGACTACCCTTCTCGGTCAGCACCTCGTAGGTGTTCGGACCGAGCCGCCACGTGACCACACCATTCATCCAGGGGTCACCGTGGTCGCGGTAGTTCCTGATGCGAACCTCGTCGCCCACAGCGAACGTCCGCATCTTCCCACTGTGGAAGTTGCGTTGCATCATCTCTCTGTACTTCTTTTGCACGTCTGTCGACACGGACTGTATGGGTAGTATGTCTAGACGCGTTCGAAGCTTGCGACCCATCAGCATCTCGCTAGGCGAGAGCCCTGTGGCTGGGTGCGGGGT
>JAQIXL010002328.1:0-13492 GCA_034700245.1 Poikilolaimus oxycercus | reverse complement strand
CTCCCATGGGATAACAACTTGCAGTGTTCAATTGAGCCCGTCTTTAGCAGCATGGAGATGTAGGCCTCAGGTCGCTGACCACGAGAGGATGTTTTTACTAACAGTCATTCCCATCTCCATGGCTAAAACACACTGAAACAATTCCATTCATTGTTGCATTCGTTAAAAAGCAACAACAAATTAAAACACCATTATGAATTATTTCAATCAAGTAGTTACAAGTCGGGACAACGACCGCGGATGGGCGTGCGACAGCGATGAACACCATCCTCGGTGGGACAGCATCTCGATCCTGAGAAGAGACAGTCGATACACTCGTAGAGAATTGGCGGGCAAGTGTTGTTGGGAAGAGGATCTAGACACCGACGCTGGCCACCCGCTATAGGACAAGATAGTTGACCGTGGCGTTCACAGTTCCTGCCGATTAATGACTCATACAAGTCTTGCGCGCTGGTCTGGCCGAGGACGAAGTCGGTCGCAATGAGCAGAGTGAGAAGTAGACACGAAAGGAGTTTCATCATTGCTTCTGAAATCGACGTTGTTAGATACGAAGACAACAAGAAGAAAGAAGAAGCAACTGAAGTGGGCGCTGCGGTGCATGACTTTTATGGGAAGATCGGCGAGAAAACTGGAAGAAGCACTAAGGAACACTGACCTTTCGCGAGAAAAAATAAGACGGCTACGCATTCGTCAGCAAGCAGTCAATTGATCTGTTGTCTCTGCCATGCGAGGGTCATAAAAAGTTTTTGTCGCTGAAATCGTCTCCTCGCCAAACAGCGTATTGACTTTTTTGCGATAAATGTTGAATTGGCGGATGTGAATCGCCTTGTAATTAAGTTTAGAATAAGAACAGTTGCTTTCATGTGATTTTTAATGCTTTGAGTGCGGTTCAACAAGCAAAACGTCACCCCGATATTGAGTTAGAAGAGAAGCCGTGACGAAAAGAATTAAATTTGTCTTGTTGTGACGAAGTGATTGGAGTTTTTCTGGATAGTGAACAGAATCGTTTGTGGCTTTATTCTCTTCTCGAAGTGTCGAAATCATGTCCTTGGAGCGATAATTGGTGCCTTGATCATTCAAACCACAGTAGCTCACGGAAAAAAATTTATTTTAGCGAGACAAGCAAATCCTCGAAGAGGCGAAAATCCAACAATAAGGATTAATCACGACCGCCGACCCAGGGACAACCCCCATGGATGGGGGTTCGACAACGATGCACGCCATCCTCGGTGGGACAACAAATCTGGCGCCCAAATCCACAGTCGATGCATTCGACGCAAATTGGCGAGCACTTGTCATTTGGGTGCAGTGCTTCGCCGGAAGAAGTGGATCGCATGCCGGGGATCGTTTGAGGATTTATACTGACAGCCACATATCCACGTGATCAAAAGGCAGGCAAAGAGCGTTTTCGCAGTGAAAAAAACGTTTGATCACAATTTATCGGAAACAACGAATAAATCGAAACTCAAGATTTCAGCCGAGTTGTTACAAGTCGGGACAACGACCACCGACTGGCGTGCGACAGCGATGCACGCCATCCGCAGTGGGACAACAGATCTGTAGACCAAATCCACAATCGATGCACTCATAGAGAACTGGTGGGCAGGTGTTGTTGGCGAGAGGCGTCTGGCATCGTCTCAGGCCACCCGACGAAGGACAGCACATCTTGCCTGTGCTGGCACAGTCACGACAGCCATATGACTTGTAGAATTCCTCGATGGTCTCGCTGACGACGAGGTCAGTCACAAGAAGGAGAGTGAGAAGAAGTAGGCAGGAGAGGAGTTTCATCGTTGTTTCCGAAATAAAATTGTTAGAGAAGAGATATTGTCGAACCAGAGTGAATTTCCCTCTCACCTCTGATGAATCTACGCCAATTATGGGTTAGATCAACGAAGGCAAGAGGGAAATTCTCCCGGGATCGACTCGAGTAGTAAGAGAGGGAAAAAGAAGAAGATGTGGCAACGAATGAATTGGGCGCTGTGGAGCACTACTTTTATGGCGAGAACAGCGGGAAAACTGAAGATCGTTCCGTTGACCTTTGCACGGGAAGAAAACTAATTGTAAGACCGGTACGAATGTCGACTCTGACCAATCAATTGTTCCAGAGCGAATGCAACTTTTGTCAACGAAATGCTCGCTCTCACCAAACAGCGCGCTGCCCGAATGCAGCGACACACCTTCACGGCCAAATTGAGTTGTTTTAAAACAAGTTTTGTATGTTTTCTAACGATTTTGTGGAAAGTGAATTTAACTATTAGTTGCTTTTCACTTTTTGAGAATCCTTGTAGCCTGTGAAACGTAGTTTCGACTTGCAAGTCCAACAGGTGAAAGCGTCGACATACCAACATGCGGCAGTTATTGCACCTGATGGTCGCTAAGCGTAAGCACGCTTTCCAAAATGGCCGTCGATGAAACCCTCCGATCTATCGGCTCCATAATTTCTCTCCTCGCTCTACTAGTAAATATTTACAACTGTCTTCTCATCATCAATTACTCGCCATCGAACATGAAGGATTTTCGTTATTTCATGTTGAGCTTTACAGTGAGTTAATTGAACTTCAGCTCAATCGCATTTTTTTGCAGATTTACGACACAATTTTCACCACAATTCTTCTACTTTTCCAACCGGAACCTTTGTTGTCAGTTTTTGGTGCCGTCGTTCACGGACCGATTCGCGTTATTCATTCTTCAACCACTGGTCATATAGCGGTTTTCATTTGTTTCAAGTTGAACCATTCACAGTTTGCGGCAGCCGTCTTTTTTGGCGTCCAAGTTGTTGCTGCTTTGTGTGTCTCTTTCGTCTACAGATTTCTGGCAATCTATCACAATGGCGACTTTCTTCATAAGATTCTGTCGTGGGTAAGAACACTTCTCGTTTTAAAAGTACTCGCTTAGCGAACCATCATGATTTGCGAAGCAGTCCGCTACGCAATCGGCATCAGCATTGTTTGTACTCATCCGTTCGTGGCCGTTGGGCCGAATGAGCTTCTCAAAAATGCCTTAATGCAAGAGACCAAGGCTTACTTGTCGAAGCGCCTGCTCAAAGGCGATCTCATCTTTGGTTACTCGGTCGAGAACTGGCTTACCACTCTTGTCTTCGCATTATGTAAGCTCTAGTAGCCACGAGAAATTTCTTTTTGCAGTAACACTGGCCGTTATTGCCATTTACACAGCAGAAGCTGCTATGACGATATTTATTTTTCGAACTTTGCATCGCCTGCGTCGAACGATGAGCGGAATAATTTTACGGACGCACCTTCAACTCACTCTTATGCTCGTTTTTCAGGCAAGTCATCTTCTTCTCGGTACACATAGCTTTTGACACTTTTTAAGTCGATTTACCCCGTTGTTTGCATGTTTATTCCGCTGTGCGTTTTCTTTATCGCCTATTTGACTGGGAATCTCGGCAATTTATTCGAAGACACAGTAAGATAATACATTATTTCATTATTTTAACATTGGGTCTGTGCTAGATCTCCTTGCAAAATAGCAAATTGCAAAATGTAGCCGCAAAATCGCAAATTGCAAAACGAAGTCCCATTCTTGCAAAATGGAGGCACCGAGCGGCCGCTTTTTTTGCAAAAAAATTCCCTTCTCTTTTTCTTCTCTCCTCCACTACAACTGCAACGGAGATCTTCCTTTGACCTTTTTAGAGCTGGCGAAGGAGTCAAATGCTTGCGTACGCTGGACAAAGAAGGATTCTGCTCGCTTGCCTCACATGGGCGCCGTAGCCCTCCCTCGCTCGAGTCGGTCGGATACCACCTTTCTGATGAAAAGAAGGACTAGAACAGAGGAGACTCTGTTCTCGCACAAGGAATTGGCACTTGGAGCGTCCAACAACTTTTCCACTCGCCCAACCCACCTTGGCTTGCCCATGTGAGAACGTCCAGCAAGCGAGCAGAATCCTTCTTTGTCCAGCGTACGCAAGCATTTGATTCCTTCGCCAGCTCTAAAAAGGTCAAAGGAGGATCTCCGTTGCAGTTGTAGTGGAGGAGAGAAGAAAAAGAGAAGGGCCACAGTTCGTCGCAGCCTCCCATAAAGTCAGAGGAGTCAGAGATACATAGGGTCTTCAAGTATCGAGAGTGAAACATATCCAAGCCCAGAAGCTGGTTTTGCCATTTTGCGATGGCTCATTTTGTCGTTTTGCTATTTTGCAAAAAAGCGGCCGCTCGGTGCCTCCATTTTGCAAGAATGGGACTTCGTTTTGCAATTTGCGATTTTGCGGCTTCATTTTGCAATTTGCTGTTTTGCAAGGAGATCTAGCACAGACCCATTGTCGATCATAAGAGAGACAGTCTTCGAAATTCGACTGACATTTCTACTTGAAATGCCTCAAATTGTTGTCAATTTCGCATGTACAGCGACAACGAGACAGTTGGAAGTTTTTGTGGTGTAAACAAATCACAGCGGCATTGCCTCTTGCATCTGAACCGCCTCTATCGCAAGCCGTCCGCGGGTCGAAGCCGGTCGCTCATCTCAACTGCTCCACTCGGTAATGGTCTCCAACCAAGGACCTCAGGTGTTCAGGAGGCTAGATGGCAGCACCATCGAAGGCGAAACCGACCGCCAAGGCTGGCAAGCGCACCTCCAAGGCTAAGGCGAAGTGAGCGTTCAAGCCAATGCTGCAAGCCTCGCTCAGAACACCAAAGACTCCAGCGACACCACGAAAGGGCGGACCGGAGACGAAAGAAGAACGCGTACTGGCGGGCGCACTCTTCGCGCCGACACCAAGTCTGCGCACGCAGCGACGCTCGCCCACATCCGACTCGCCATCATCGTTTGTGTCGCCCAAGAGACAATAAGCCCAGCAGTCGAAGCACGCAAAGCACCGAGACCATGTTGCTCAACAAGGAGAAGCACAAAAAGCACATCCACACCGTCAACGACATCTTTTTGCGTTTGGGTGAGACGGCGGAAGAAATTTTGCATCTTAAAAATTGGAATAAATCTCAATTTGAATTCATTTGTAAACAGGAGAGGGTCATTGAAGGACAAGTTGCAGTGCCGTTCGGCTGGATGCAGCGCCGGGTGCTCATCTTCGTCTTCGGCTACGCCTTCATCCTCTGCGCGCTCTACCGCATCTTGACGCCATTCGGACACTGCATCAATTCAAAGGCGAGCCGTGTCTCACAACTAACGAGAGAACCGTAGAAAGGAGAACTACTTGAGGTGATCCTCATGCGACTAGGTGGACTGCTTGCTGGCACTCCACTCATCATTATGTCACGATGGTTCGAATTAAACAAATAAATAAATTACAATAAAATCCAGGTGCGGCCGCAAGATCGCGCTGTGCATCTCCACTATAGTGCTGGTGATCGGATGCACGATCAGTCTGTTCGAATCCTTCGTTTTTATCGTCTTTCATCACATCATTTTCAGCGCTGGTTATATGGTAGTCAATTTTTTTTTCAACTCGCAATAAAATCGAAATTCGTCAGGCATCACACTCTTTGATGCTGATTTGGGCGATGGAGTCGCTGGCGCCGTGGCAGCGCATCTACGTGGGCATCGTCTACACGGCCGGTGCTGTGGCAAGCCTCTTCTTCATGGTTTGTCCCGGAAGTAGGAGAATATTGGACTTGTTCGTTTCAGGTTTTGGGTGAGATCGACAAAACCCTATTTATCGGCGTGTCTTACCCGTTCACGACCGCTCTCGTTGTCGCCCTCATATTGTTTGGATTGAATTGACAACAAAAAGTAAACAACAACAGATTCGCCCACGACAGTCCACCGTCGATGATCACACGAAACCGCGAGCGCCAGCTGGTCGCCTATCTGAAGGCGTGCGAGTACAAATGCGGAAATCCCAAACCAAATTCAAATGGAGAAGAGAATCGTATTGGAACAGCGAGCAGCGGTCGAAGCGGTCCACAACAAGTGGAAGTCAACGTGCATCACCTCATCGAGGACGTTCTCTATGGCGAAGAGGTTCGCTCATATTTCATTGAAATAAACAATGCTATTGACAACTTTGTTGCTTGTGTACATTTACAAATTGGCAAATAAATCCACTTCTAGGTGCCAAGTGCATGGCAAGTAGTTAGCTCACCGTTCAACTATGCGTCCTACTTCGGCTCCTACATCATCGCCGTTCTTCTCTTGTATGAAGCCGAACTTAAGAGAGAAGAACTATTCAGGGGCATGGCCTTCGTCGCTCAACAACTTATCGGCGCCATGTTTCAAATGCGAATCCGGTATCGTAATCCTTAGCAGCGACTAAAATGTAAAACCTTTAGCGGACTGGGCCATAGCCTCTTCATAGCGGCCATGGAGGCGCCGGCCGTCCTCTTGGTGTTTGGCCTAGTCAGGTTTGAGCTGATTGAGAAAGGAAGACTGAAACACCTCTTCAGGAGCACTCGTCTCGGCGCGATGCTCGGCTCGTTGACGGTGCTCTTGCCCGCGCTGGCGCTCATCTCCTTCACGAGTGCGCCCTTAGCTGGCTGTTTTGATGGTTTTCTTCCAAGAGGTTTAGCCTTCAGCAAAATTAGCGATCAACGAATTTCAGTTGATATCGGCTATGAGATCGTCTTCTACGGGGCGTTTCTCGTCTCGTCCGTGCTCATCAACTACCTCATCGCGGTCGTGATGGTTCGCTCACCGAACAGAAATTATCCCACAGGTCTACGTGATCGAGGCAACGCCGTTCCGCAGTCGCTCGCTTCTCATGGCCTTCGCCGAGTTCGTCTGCGCCGGCCTCTCGCTGGCCTTCTCCCAGTATCTTCGCGTGCGAGAATACCGAACGGTTTGTTGTCTTGTTTACACAAAATGAAAGTGTAAACAAACACGTAAACATCGAGGTTTTAGGGCGCTCCCGGTTTTGCGGTGATGGCCTCGGCGATGGCGCTCTCGATTCCGATGATGCTTCTGATTCGAATGCGTGAGAGCGCCGACTTCCCGCTGCCCGTCTACTACCACGACGTCGACAACCAGCTCAAGTTCGTTTCAAGTCAATCAAGATGAAGAGGGACTTCAGAAACGCCGATATTATGGACGCGGACTCGGACAGGGAGACAGAGAAGCCGGAGACGGCGCACAGCCCGGCCTTCCACGACCTCACCGGCCCGATTCAATAAAGCGTTTTGTGTTTGAGTCTTGAGTCTGCTGCAAAAGACAAAGCATGCGATTGAGTTGTCAATAGCCCTTTCATGTCGATGGTACATAATTGTCATGAAATGTGACCTGGATAATTAGCACTAGTGGGCATGTGCAAAGAAGTCAACCCTTTGCTTTATGTTAGGTTTCTTTCTTTGAATTTTCGTCTGAAAATTCTTGACGTTTCTTTGCAACCTTTCAAATGGATCTTTTGCCAGTTGAGATCTTCTGCTCGGTATCCAAATTCCTTTCGGCTATCGACATCTTCCGTATGCAGTTTGTCTCCCAGAGATTCTACAACATTATTACAGCAAATCCAGCTTGGCTCAACAAGCCTGAAAGCTTTTCATTCAGTATTTTCAACGCCGTGAACGGTGATGAGGTAATTTTATCCACGCTCGCCTCTCTTGAAGGACTTGATCGTAATAAGCCTTACGTTAGTCGAATATATGGAGTGACTCCAAAAGCCGCGCATTCGGTACATTTTGAAATCAGTAAAAGAGCGACCAACGGAAGAACGCCCGATCGTAGCGCGTATGTACTTAACGAGCGAATCGCTGGAGAACGACACCACGTGAAATTTATGAGTACAGTTGATGCAAAGTGTGCTGTGAAATGGGTGTTGAAAAAGATAACGGCAAATTTTTCTTATTTTGTTCAATGCGAAATTGAGCCCGGTTCTGATCCCTTCGAGCTTCTACCACCCTTTCCGTCTCTGAAGGTTCTAATCATTCGAGATGGACACTACACAGAGAACGCCTTAATAAAAGCAGTAAATAGACTTCAACTGGAACACCTAGTCCTTCTCAGACCGCTACGCATCAAGAAACTGAGCCTTCACTTGCTTAATGTACCGGGAATCACGAACTTGAAGGAGCTTGCGGTGAGTTTCGAAAACCCGTCACACTATGGCATTACGGATCCAAGAAAGGCCGTGCTTGGAAGTTCTCGTTCTCTGTGAGACCGAACTACCTGATCAAAAACGATTATTTTCTAGATTTTTGAGCCTTTTTCTGTGGAAATTCGAGAATCTAAACGATGAAAACGGGGACATTGAGGGTCGACGACAGCAGCCAGTCTAAATGAAAAGACGTGTATTGACGAAAAGTGATAGTCTGTATTATTTTGCCTTATTGGTTCATGTTCCATTTTCTCGTTATGCGTGTTTTGCTTGTTGTCGAAATAAAAACTTTTTTTTACAGCGGGTGCGATTTTTATGGCGCAAAATGCACCTGAAAGGTTGTAAATGGTAATGTGTTGCGCTTCGAACAAAGGCACAATACTCCAAGAGAACATGAAGCTTTCTAGGAATCGTATTGTACACGGCTATTCATCAATTCTTAGCAAACCCATTGAGACGCTGAATCATCTTCGAAAACAGAAGCGCCTCTGTTTGTGAGAAACTGCAGCTTCCGTGAACGAAACCTTCGTTAGCCCAAATGCTTACCGTTGTCTCTCTAATTTTCTTCCTACCGTTACTTATCGCTGAATTGCATGCCACAACATCAAACCCTGCACTAACCTATGACCTTCCCAACGATTTTGAATCCGCTTTCATCAAGTTCAAAGAAGTTTTTGGTAACTTTTTATTCTAAAGGATAGCTTTTGTTCAGCCAAAAACAACGAATCGGACCACGAGGAGTCGGAGCGCTTTGAAAATTTCAAAGCGACCCTACAAATTATCGACGCCCACAATCGGCTTTACAATGCCGGAAAATCGAAATTCTTTCAGCGCGTGAACAAGTTTTCTGATTGGGTATGCTTTCTGCAATTTACTCAAAGCAACACCCCTAGAGTCGAGAAGAGCGTAGCGCCTTCGTGCAGTGCTATTCCTGGCAATGAAACCATTTATCCGGCAGTTCAAGGGAGCTCTACAAAGAAACTTTATGGCAATCCCATTTATTTGAACTACGTCGAACAAGGCTATGTGACGCCAGTGAAGGATCAGGCAAATGATTTTCAAAATAAGAAGCGTCTTTAGCTGGAATGCGCCGCTTGCTACGCGTTCGCCGTGGCAGAAGCTCTAGAGGGTCAACATTTCAAGCACACCGGAAAACTTGTCACTTTGAGCGCACAGAACCTCGTTGACTGCACAAAGGATGAAGTTTATAAAAACAAAGGTTCATAACTAAAGAACGCTCGAAAAAGACAGGATGCGCTGGCGGTTCGATTGAGAGCTCTTACAAGTACTGTTCTCGCAACGGATTGGACACCGAGGCGGGGTATCCTTATGTTGGCGACGACCAAACTGGGTGCCATTACAGAACTGAGGTGAGCTGTTTCTTTCGGACAAATTGTCTTTCGCTTTAGGACATCGGTGCAAAGTCGACCGAATTTGTTCGAGTGCCGGCAAATGAGACGGATGTTCGCAACACGCTGGGAAACATCGGCCCTCTCGTTGTGGCTATCGATGCTAATCATGACGAGTTTTTGAACTATGGAGGAGGTTCGTGAAAGTTTACTTCAAAAATTGAATTCAGGAATTCTTTCCATCGATAAATGCCATGAGGATTCGAAAGACCTCAATCACGCCGTTCTACTTGTCGGGTACGGTCTGAAAACCAATACGAAAAACGACGCGGAGCTGTACTATCTCCTCAAGAACAGGTCTAGCATTTTTGAAATAAACAAGTCCATGCAGCTATGGTGAGGTCTGGGGCGAGTCGGGCTACTTCCGCTTGGCTGAAGGAGGAAATCCTTGTGGACTCTTCAGCGCCGTCACGTATCCCTTGCTGTGAGGCTTTTCGGATAAAACGCTCGGTGTTTTCTGTTTCCTATTGTTCAGCTAAAGTCTTTCAAGGGGGCGATGAAGAAACTATGAGAAGGTGTGAAACGTGAAGCAGCCGATACGCTTCATGGAAAGCTGAATCATTTTCTTCCACGAAGACGGCTTCCTCGAAGGCAAAACATTTTCATGGAAAACAAGGAAGACATTGCATTTGCTTCCAACATTCGCTCGCTATGTTAAGTCTTCTCCTCTTCCTTCTTGTTTCACTGGTTTTGGCACAGACAGACGATGCGTCTGTGGCTAAAGTCTACAAGCTTCCCGAAGATGAAATCCCAGAATTCGTTGAGTTTCAAAGGCGATTTGGTAAGTTTTCTTTCAGCTCTTCCATAGCGTAAAACTTTCAGGCAAGGTTTACACTCCAGAAGAGAAAATCGAGCGCTTCGCAAACTTCAAGGAGAACCTTGATATCATCAATGAGCACAACAAGAAATATCTTCGCAACGAGTCGACCTTCTTTATGCGAGTGAACAGTTTCTCGGATTTGGTACGCATTTCATCTCACGAAAAAAGTCTTCAGAGCTTGGAAGAGTTTTCCGACTTCACAAAGTGTTTTATTCCAAAGGAAGGCGAAGTCAGAACTCCGCTGAAGAATCTGGGCAATGAGATAACTTTAAGCGTGAACTGGGTGGAACGTGGTGCTGTGACTCCTATCAAGAATCAAGTTGGTCTTTTCGAAGTCAATCTGCAAGCTTTGAATCAGGGTCTTTGTGGTTCCTGTTACGCCTTCTCAGCTGTCGGCGCTCTCGAGGGACAGCTCTTCAAGAGGACGGGAAAGCTTGTCTCGCTCAGTGAACAAAATCTTGTCGAGTGCACGTGGGATCTCGGAAATAAAGGTAATATTGTATAAGTCTGACATCAAGTTCTCAAATTTTGTTGACTAAAAACTAAAAACGGAATCTACAGGGTTGAGCATGCAACAAGAGAAAGCCTCTTTCAGGTTGTCAGGGCGGCTACCCATCCGCTTGCTTCAACTACACAATAACAACGGGCGTTGATACCGAGGCTGAGTATCCATATTTTCCTGTTGACAGCATCAAGTGTCATTTTGAGAAGGAGGCTAGTGCTGCTTTACAATAGAAAAAACCTTTTAGTACTTGGGAACAAAGGCGCTGAACTATGTGACCCTTCCCGAAGGCGATGAGTGGACGCTTCTTAATGCCGTCGATCAAATTGGTCCGATATCCGTGGCCATGGACACGAATCATTCCGAGTTCCATCAGTACGGAGGAGGTTCGTTTTTTTTTTCTGAGCATGTTTATGCTTGTTTTAGGCATTTTGAGCATTCCGAACTGCAAATCCGGCCTGAACGATCTGAATCATGCTGTGGTGGTGGTTGGCTATGATATTTCCGGTGAACCAGAACTCAACTTCTACCGTATCAAGAACAGGTGCGAATGCCAGTTTGGAAAACTGATTGCAGTTATGGCGAGGGCTGGGGTGAATCGGGCTATTTCCGCTTCGTCGCCCACACCTTCAGCGAGAACCAGTGCGGCATCGCCACGACCGCTACTTATCCCTTGCTCTGATTGTACGAATGTGACTCTTGTGTAGTTGTTAAAGTTACAATATGTATTTTGCATTTTCTTTATTACCAAGAGTTAGCAAGTCTGAAGAACCGAGTCGCAGTGATCGGTGTTGACCTTCATCGTGATCTCGTTGACACGACAGACGAACTGCGAGACCTGCGAACCACAGTATTGAGTGTAGACCGCGTTGTCGCAGCTGACGTAGTCGTTGTAAGCCCTAAAAACTCAACGTGAATGTTTTTGCTGATGAGACGAAAAAGTCGTGACTTACAGACAAGCGGCCATGTCCGTGATTGAGCCGTTTGTGGCGGCGTTCAGGGCATCGACGCAAGCATCGAGGGCATCGCGATGGAACATGTAGACCGCATTGAGACAGTCGAAATTGTTGATCAAAACTAAAAGTTTGTTCATGAATGAAGACGAAGACAAACCGTCGTAGCCATCGCCGCACTCGAACTGCTGTCGGAAGTAGTCCGTCATGAAGTTGTCTGCATCCATGGTCGAGACCGACAATGCCTGATTTCGTCAATGTCGTCTTGAGTTTGAGAAGCACACCTGGGAGAGCGAGCCGATGTTCATGCAGACGTCTTGAGTATCGATGCCCTTCAAGTCGTTCTCCAGCTTTCGGAACCAACTGAGAAAAAGTGACAGAAACTTAGTATAACAGACTTGCAAACGGCCATCTGAGCGTTGCGGCCGATGCTGAGGATGAAGTTGGTCACCTTGGCTTGGTAGTCAGCAAATGAGACTCCTAGCGAGAGGCCGAATTGCTCGAGGTAGTTGGCATAAGACTGTTGGAGGATCTGGAAAACATGGATTTCATTTGAAAGCGCTCACCATCATTTGATCGCTGCTGCAGGTTGCCTTCACTTGTGGCAAAGGTAGCGGATGGGTCACTTGCAACCAAGCATCGACGGTGAGAAGGACTAAAAGACTTTCTATTCGCAATTCAAGCATAAAATCAAACCGGTTAGAAGAAGCACGAGGACGCGAGTCATGTCGTGAAGTGCCGGTGCAAGAAGTTGTGGTTTTGTAGAAACAGTTGCTTGCTTTTATGCTGCTCAAGTCACTCCCTTCTAGCCCTAAAGTGCATTATCAATAGTTCAACATCAACTGCTGTGAGCTTCATGGTCTTTTGGAAAACGCATTTGTACTCTTCCTTTTGCCGCGCCCTCGGCGTCGTAAAGAGGGTGATCGTTGAACCAACTTCCTTGCACTTGTGACCTGTGGTTTCCCTTTCATGGTAACTTCTTACATTCGTACAAGTGAACACATTCGGCTCAAGAACTTTACAAACAGAGTGCGAAGCCGCCTAATTGTAAGTTGAGTATAGTTTTTGCAGACTTTCAGCTTTTGCGCTTTTCCCCACGTGCCTTTTTGACGTCACAAGATTGCTTGCTGGGTGCAGCAAACGAGCGCACTAATCGAACAACGGGCAAACTACGCAAGGAGACACAAACCAGTCCTTTTTATCAAAAGATCGTAACTTATCGAGGAGATCATCGAGACGCCATGTTTCGCAAACAACTCAAGATTTACAAAAGTGAACCTCAAGAAACCTTCAAAACGGGCAAGGCCCATTTGAACTACCAAGTACGAGACGTTTCGTTAACGTCGAACAAGATGTTTCTTTTCTAGAGTAGTGCAGGAGTAGAACAAAGTGGTCAACGAGAGAAGAGACCAACTTTAAGATTTGTCCCCTGAACGATATGAAAAGTCTCGAGAACACAGATTCTTTTCTGAACTTTATCTGGAGGGAAGAAGAGGGACGGGGAGAGGGAAGGTGACGAGCCTTCTCAACGGCGGACGGACTCGCTCGCTTCGTCGATGCTCGGCAGGTCGTCGCGGTCGCCCGGCGCCTTCTTGTCCTCGTCGCCCTTGCCGCTCTTGAACTTGAATGGCGTCTGCCACTCTCTCTGGTTCTCCACGGGCTCGTAGGCCTCCTGCCCCCATCTCTTCCTTCAGAAGAAGAACTCACGAATTTGACACGCTTCTCGGGGTCCGAGGCGAGCATCTTCTTCGTGTCGGCGAGGATCGACTTCGGGTGGGGAGGCGCGTACTTGTAGTAGAAGAGGAGACGCAC
>JAQIXL010002327.1:0-13493 GCA_034700245.1 Poikilolaimus oxycercus | reverse complement strand
GCAAACTCATCATGACCATCGGGCAAGACGCTCTCGTAAGAACTCGAGGAGAACCTTCGCAACTTTGACGGCTTCCGTCATTCTGAGTTGCAATGCTCTTGACATTTTTGAAAGGCCGGAAACCATTAGTCGGAAACTGCTGCAACTAAATGATAGCAAATGTATAAACCTTCAATGTTGAAGCAGGGATGCGCATTCAAAGCGTTCGAGTGTTGCGAGAAAGTGCTAGCAGTTCTCTTAGCGTGTCGGAACCATTCCGGCGGTCGCTTTCTTATTCATCACGCCCTATGACTGTTCGCCTTGAGTGGAAGCTTTTCTGGAATAACACAAATGTCTGAAACCGTGAAAGACAAACATTCACTCTAGCACGCGCCTTTTGTTGCAAACTTGCTTCAAAAGGCGTCCGCTTGTTTTCGCTCTTCAGTTCGCGCCTTCAACGATGTGCGTCGTGAAGCTTTGTCTGTTCCTCTTTCTCTCAGTTATCGGTGCTTCGGAAGGACTCCGCTGCTACAGGGGTATCGTCGGGGGCAACCAAGATCTTCAAGAATCGTTAAACTGGCTTCTTCCCAGAGGTTCCTTCGAGGACCTGGTTTGTTTTTTAACCTCATCCATTATGGTTTGTTTCAGAAGTGTAGAAGTTCTTCCGCGACGCTTTGCACCAAGGTCACGCTGAAGCGAGGAAATGATGTTGCCGTGGGAAAGAGTTGTGCTGCATCTTGCAATGACGAAGAAGGACGAGTGAAAGCCTCTGCTCAAGACTATACCGTCGTGGACATCCAGTGCTGTGAACGTGATCTTTGCAATAACGATACCATACCCGGTTATGTCGTTGTCACCACCAGCCTTCAACCTCGCTTTCCAACTTCACCATCATACAATGTGACTATTCATCCAACCCTACCGACCACCACCATCCAACGCCAACTATCTAAGGAAGCAGCGACAGTTCGGATTATTGGTTGTGTGATTGCGTTCCTTTTCAATACGCTGCCGCATTGATGCTTCTGCCTTTCTACATACTTCTGGTGAATAAATAAGCAATGTTTATTGTTCTAGTTCATCACTCTTGCACTGTTCCAAAATGTCTGCAAGAATAGTTTTGAGAATAGGAATGTAGATCTCGTCTGCGGCGCGAAGTCCCCATAGGAAATCGTCATGGTTGAAGCCTTTTACGTGAATGTTTTCCTTCAAGACCTATGACATGACAAGCTTATATCGTTTCGGTACCTGAGGATTGAGATTGGGGAGGAGATGCTCTTTAATATCCTGTGCTGGTGCCAACCAGTCGTCGTCGCTCCAGTAAAGATAAACATCCGTTGTGATCTTGCTAATGTCATATAGTGGTGGTGTCTTCTTCAACCATTGCAACTTCCATGATGAGAAACGTTCACCAGACCTGTCCATAGTGCTGCATGTTGGCTTTCGTGTTGCCATAGTCGTACCTTTGAGTGCGGCCAGACTTTATTAGCTGCATACAGTGGAGTATGTTTTGAATTGAAGTGCCGCCTGGGACATCCGAGAGATCTACAGGCACGCGACTCTGCGAGAAGCTTTAGAATGCAATGGGACGCTTACATTGTTCATTTGGTTGCTCTCGGGACCGCCAATGAAGAAGATAACGGATTGACCGAACAGCTCAACAGCCGTGTGCAGATTTGCATCATTGACGAAGAAGGGTCCGTCGCCCATGACGTCGTGATAGGACTGAAATCGAAGAAGATAAGCAACGTTGATGTTTTTGACCTCAACAACTCCCTTGAGGTTGCGACCGAGAAGACCAAGCAAGCCTTGAAGATGTTCAACGCTAACGATGGGTGCTACAGCGAAGAACTTCTTGATCTACAAAGAAGGAGAGGATGGCCATTTTTTTCTTCAGTTCCACTTTGTGGTTGAAGTCGGGGTCCTTGGCTAGCTTCGCGAACATGACAAGAGAGCCTTGCGAATGACCGACATAGTACAACTGCTGAGTGTTTGTCGTGGTCAAGGCGTAGTCGATCATCGCTTCAAGGTCCATCGCCGCCATCTCGTCCCAACTACAAAGTACATCAAATTTTGTGTATCCTTCCATCAGCTTTTTCTTCTCTAGAACTTCCAGAGTCTCACCTGAATGCCCAGAACTTCTTGTCTTTGGCGTGATTCAAAGTGGTGTGACCGACAGAGTTGTGAACGCCGCGCACGTTGCCCATCCAAACGTCGAAGCCCATATCGGCAGCAACGAACCCTGAAACCCTGCATAGCCAAACACCCGGTCGGTGTACCAAAAGATTCATTGGGTAGGTTTGCTACCCAACAAGATGACGATGAGAGGAGTCCATGTTGAAGGAAAAGGACAGGTCGAGGCTTGTCGGATGTTGTAGAATCATTCTTTCCGTGACGGATTCGATGCACGTGGAGGATGTAGCCGTCACTGGTCGTAATGGCAATGTCCTCCACCGGGTAGCCCCAATGGGCAATTATTTCCGGCTAGAACAAAGTTTCTTTACTTGAGCTCAAACTTACCACTGACATATCCGCTTCGACATCCTTGGCCTCGACAAATGATGCTAGTAAGAATAGAAGAATGCAAAACGAAAGCATTGAGATTGAGTTTCGCTACTGAAAAGCGACGAGGACTCCATTTTGTAGTCCATCGATATGCTGTGCTTCACTGACGGCTACGTGCAGGGCGAGCTGATCAGCACGGTCACATCGAACAACGGGCATGGGGTGGTTTGTGATTCGTAGCTCGTTTTCTGGCCACGCATTTATTTACCACAAGAAGAACCACTTGGACACGACACACTTCACAAGGGCTCGTCACCCCATTGAAGCCTGTGGGGTAGCAGTCCTCTTCACGTTGTTTCCAAGCACAGTCACAATAGTTCTTCAGTTAGAGCCAGGCTTGTGTCTTCTGGGTTTGTTTCCTTGTAGTGCATCCTACGTCTCGAATCGAAGAAGGTGTATGACAGAAATTACTACCTGACACCTTCATTTCACCCTCTTGATTGCCCTTCCTTTAAGAAACATGATTCACTACCGCTTGTCACCCAGGGCTGCCAGTTTCATTTCCTTTCTTGTGGTGCACTTTCACGATGCGCCTTCTACGCCTTCTTCTCGTTCATCTTTCTCTTGGATTCGTATTGTCGGAGGACTCTCTGCTCAGCTGCTACGAGGGAATTGTCGGCGGCAGCGCCGAGCTTCATGGACAGCTCCGTTGGCTTTCAGACGGGCAATTCACAAACAAGGTTGCTCACTTCTGAGTGATGTGCTCTTTACAGCGATAGAAATGTGACGACCCGTTGTCCTTGAAATGTGTGCAGCTCCGACTGGAATCCCAGAATGAGAATGACTTCGCCATTGTGAAATACTGCGATATAAGCTGTGAAACCAAAATATACAGTCGCATACTGGGACGTATTGTGCCTTATACGATCGTTGATTCGGACATAGTGTGCTGCGACACTGACCTCTGCAACGGTGCCAGCACTCGCCATGGGCTAGCGCTCTTTCTTGGATGTCTTACCGTTTTCCTTTTTGCTTGAATGTGGCCTTAATAAAGGGTGACGTGGAACAAACATTGGTTATCAAAAAGAAAGTAAAAAAAAAATCAAGGCGAATAACAGCAGCGGTTTTTCATGACTCACAAAGGAAAAGTCAGCTAGGCGCCTCTCGCTCTTGTAGTGCGTAGTTTGACTCTACATTGGCTGATGCCGAAAGACTACGCGTGCTCTCCCTTGCACGTCTGCTGTTTGTTGTCGATCGAGCAAGCTTAGTAAACACGAAAGTGCCGTGCAATATGCGGTGAACCGTCTTCGAGAAGGGAAAAGTTTCTGTGTTCGGCGTGTCGACGCCATGCAGAATGGGCAACTTGCCTTTACGCTTCAGGCCTCATTTCACGCCGTGAGTCAATCTCAACTCATTGAAGTGCAGGCGGAATCACCGGCAATTCTTCATCAGAAGGTGCAATTGCCAGATGTGCCACCACCTGAAGAATGTTCATCGGTCACTGACGCTAGTCTGAAACTCGGCGAAGACATCAGGGCTGGTCGAATTCAACTCAACGACCAAGTTCGGCAACTTGTTGAGCATCGCCTAAAGCATGACAGATTCGACACTCCGAACAGTCTTTTTGAGGTGAAATATTGATGGTTTCAATAAATCTTTGCAGATACGTCTTGTCGAGCCGTTGCGGTTTTACTCGATTGACACAAGCGATTTGAAGATGCATTTCTGGTTCAAGCTTCGGAAACCACTTGAAACAAATAATCCAAAAATGCACAGGTTTTACTTGTTGTTTGCGAGAACGACAGTTATAGATACTTACGCGTCTTTGCTAGCGATGCCCTCGTTACGTACATGAGCTTTCGTGCACATGAAGGGTAAGAGAGAGAGAGAGAGGAAAATTTATAGTGAATTTTTTTTCAGAAACGGTCTGAACATTAGCCTTCACGCTAGCCTCAGTCACACTCTTTGGATGCACGCGGACGACGCGCCGACTGATGATTGGCTGCTTTGTGAGATGCGTTCAACTATTGCCGGTATTCACTGGAAACCTTCTCAAAGCTTTTTGATTGTAGAGTGCGGCCGAGCTTTTATCGAAGGTCGATGGTGGCGACGAGACGGAAAACTCATCATGACCATGGGGCAGGATGCTCTGGTGAGGACGCGGGGCGTCCCTTCAAAACTATAGTGGCACTTTTGTGAGTCGTGTGGAATACAATAAAAGTCAAAGAATTCGGTTTTCATCTTCCTCACCGATTGAAATGCTAGACGTGAAGCGAAGTTCATCTGGACTTGGCGACATACGTTATACTACAGACGGCCTTGTTTATACTACTCGACTAGTCTAGAATGCGACTAACAAGTGCTCCACTAAGTTTCCTTCGTGGTAGCGACTAACAGGGCAGCGCTTCTCAAAAAATTTCAGCTTAAATTTGAACCCTTACACTAAAAGTGAGGGGTTCTCTGCGTCTTCACGACAGTTCTGGACAATTTATATACCATTCGATAGGGACTTTCATGGGGTATAAGTGTGCCAACGTTCATTCAAAACGGTTCATTGGTGATCGAGAACTGATCAAAATGTCACAATGTAATCAAAAAGTGCTCTGAAATTATAAGGGATTAAGGACATTGCTAAGCTTTTGTGTCTGTGGCTACTCTTGGTTTTTTAAAGAAACCAATCGCAATGCTCTAAACGGAGAACCAGTTTAAAAGCTCTTAGCTGCTCTCTATTCCTCCGTGTCAGAGTTTCTTCTTTGTGAAATCTCTTAGTCTAACGCTACTTTCAGGCACCCAACTCGTCAATGATCGCCTTCACTTTCACTCTTGCTATTGCCCTGTTTCTCTGTGGTCTCGGGTCGCATATTCTACTCGTCGACGCATATCCGGTCTGGGGCACACTAATGTGCACATCTATTGTCTGCCCACAAGGACAAGCTTGCGCCTGTACGCTTGGCGGTTGTCGCTGCGTCCCGTGGGGCGGTCGTTGGGCATGTGAACAATAAATACTCATAAAAAGAGAAAATCCATGTGCGAAGAGGCACGATGCATTGCCGGTCAATTTTGCACAAAACGGACGGCTCTATCCGCGCCAGCAATTTGAACGAACACCGAGATCAATCGCGGATTAAGCGCTACACGTTGTGGACGATGGTTTTCGCGTCGATTCGAATCTTTCACCCTTGTGCATACTTCAGTTATTTCCGCATTAAAGGAGGCCTCAAAGTTCAATCGACGGCCTGAAAGCCTATGGAACATCTGCGTGTGACCGTGTCGTTAAAGTTTGCTGCAACCAAAAACCTTCAGTCAAGTGGACAGCGCTTAAATTATCACTGCTTTCTTCCTTCAGCAGGCTCTACGTAAGCTGAACTCGCGGCATTCAAACGCTTGATAATAGGAATGTTGGATAGCATGGTCGAGAAGGCTTCGCGGTAGGGCTTCGTACACATAATGATGATAAAACTATTGACGGTCGAGTGAGTTGCGGCCACGGCAACGGAAAGGGTGTCAATCCCTGACAAACAAGTAGTAAAATGTCAATAATAAAACTTACAGCCGATATTCAGGTTCGTAAGATTTGGGTTGAGAAGCGGTCCAAGATAACTCGTTGTAAGCACAGTCACTACGGGCAAAGCATACATGCAACAAGCGACAAAGGCCTAGTAATCCGTCTTGCTTCAATGTTTGCTCACCTGAAGCAAGAGGTTCGCCATGTAGCGAACGTGTGCTCGTCTCGCGCGAGCTGAAAGAGCTTGCCTGAAACGCCATGACTTCACAACATTCTTCACCCGCTATGATGCAGAATGCAAAAGCTGTGAATGATGCAGAATAAGACAAAGAATCCGACGATGAAAGTTTCCAGAGAAACGGTCTGCAAGAATTGGCTGCAATAGAGAGCAAAAAGCACTTGGAGAAAGACGCGCATCAGTTCGTTGGAGTTCCCGTAGAAGACAATTCGAGTGTCGTTTACATAATGTCGAAGAAAGTCATCTTTCTGAAACATTCATCTGTTACCATTCAACTGAACTTGCCAATATGGCTGTTTCAACGGATTTCCGGTCAGGATACGTAAAGCCAAACAAGGTTGCATTTCCAGCTGATAGTGCAAATAGGCTCGTGAAACCGATTCCTAACACTCGCCTGCAAGGCCGGTTCTGGATTCAGAGCTTCGTTGCAAACCCTTCAAATTCAATCTGACGTTCACAGCGCAAGAGAATGCTATATCGGTAAACAAACGCGCTTGCTAGTGAGAGGGCGCACATTGACATGATGAAAAATAGAAATGCCTGCATTTCAAGAAACGGGTTAGCTCTTAACCAATAGCTTACACCACCAATATGCGTCCCGAGAGCATGATTCCAGATGGAATATGCCGCTAAATGTGGGAGCAGCGGAACTCCCCGATAGATGAAGCAAGCGTAAAAATTCCCGACCTCAGTGGTTATCTGGAAGTTCTCATGAACTGAATGAGGGCTCACAACGATGTTTAGAAGAAGCCATTTGAATGTCGATCGGGGTGAGGAGTGTCGAAGAATGAGAAATGCGGCCGTGAAAGTCGATGGAACACTGAGAACACCAAAGACGGTGTATGCACATTGAAGAAATTCCGTCGCAAAGCGATAAGCTTCCAAGATTGTCGCTGCATCGGTTGCAGTTATCCAGACGCCAATCTGCCCGATCTCAAACATCTTGACAAGTCCAAAAAGCCTTAATACGTCTACTTTTTAGTCATTTTATAGAGTGACTAAAGTACCGTAGAACGTTTGTTGTGCCCTATGAGGGAGGGGGTGTTGCGGGGTTGCTCTTGAATTATTCAACTTTAACCCGACGCACCAGGCTTGCGACAAAAGCACGACATTTATCTGCTGAATCATTCAAAAGCTGGTACCAAACTCGCTTGACTTCAGCTTTTCTCATACAAACAGCTGGAAGAGCGAAGTTCATTTCCTCACTCAAGAAACAGTAAGCATTTATTCATCAGCAGTTTTGCTATAGTTGTCTTCAGTCGCTAAAAATACGAACTTGCGACACATGATACGATGTAGATGCTTTCTTCTTCTGACTTTTCCTTATTTAAGACGAGGTGCGCCGTGTAATTCGTACAGGAATTCCGTGAAGAGGAATGAGAGTAGCGCCCATTCCGGCACGATTCGCCTCAAAAGGTATCGTCGCCTTGAAACAAAAGCGTCGCAGCATCCAAGCAATCATCGTCTTCTCCTCATTCATTGCAAATTTTTGGCCTGAAAAGTACCTCAAGATGGTTCGGTAACAAACCAATGCAGTTTCTCGGACCAGCACTAAATGGAATATAGTCATGTGGATGACGCTTGGCAACATTCTCTGGCAGAAAGTTGTCAGGATTGTACTTCAACGGGTCGGGATACAACTGTCTCTGAATGTACTCATTGACGATGACAAACCTGCTCATTTCGATGAATGACGAGTGGAATGATTCCGACCATGGTTCCCACGGGCAGCGTGGCGTCACCTACAAGTTCATGCTATGCCGAGGGTTATTACCGAGTTTAAAGTCTCTGTGAGATATTTGTCGAACAACAACGGGCACCGGAGGATAGACCCGCATCGCCTCTTTGATGCACATCTCGGTGTATAGCATGGCTTTGAGATCTTCCTTGGATATGTCTCGGTCCGAGTCTCCTGTAGACGGGCATGAAGTTGTCCAACCGCCTTACCGAAGATCTCAAACAGCTCAGCAGCCACCCGGTCCTGGATCTCCGGGTGCGAGGCGAGGCACCAGAGTGTGAAAGCAATGCCGCTGGATGTTGTGTCGTGTCCTAGCAGGCACTGTTTGTGAACCAAGAACTTACCCTCAAACATAAAAGTGTCCACTTCTTCGCGAATGTCTTCGTCGTTGAGCTTCGACTCCTCGGCCAGATCGAGAAGCATGTCGAGGAAGGCGGCACGATCTCCTTCTTTCCTCTGCGTCATCGTTGACATTGCTCGCGAAGCCTTCCGTTCAGCGATAACGTTTCGAGTGAAGTCGAGGACAATCTTCAACGCGTCGTCTCGTTGGCGTGCATATCCCGAGATCTGCATGAATAGCTCCGAGCGATGCCTGAAAAGTATGCTTATCAGTGAAGGGGTACCATGGATAGGCTGCATAGGCGAAAGTAAGAAAGGCCATCTTTTGCACGGCTCCAACATAAGGATGACTTCGATTTGATTGC
Source organism: Poikilolaimus oxycercus (assembly GCA_034700245.1). Lineage (NCBI taxonomy): Eukaryota > Metazoa > Nematoda > Chromadorea > Rhabditida > Rhabditidae > Poikilolaimus > Poikilolaimus oxycercus. Next base: position 4,824 of record JAQIXL010002327.1, on the reverse strand, counting down.
GCATTGATCGTTGTACCCATGGCGGTCTCTGCAACAGAAGCATATTCGAAAAATCTAATCCGACCACAAATGATGTCAAGAGCGCATCTCTTGATGAATTGGAAGAGATCCACTTTATCTCCGTTCACGAACTCTTCCAAGATGGAGAGCAAGACCCGAATCTGCGAATTGAACGTCTTCTGATAGTTGTCCAGAACGCGAAAGTGAAAGGTTGGAGTTAGCATCTTCCTGCGCGATCGCCATTTTTCGTCGGTGCTGAAAGCTCGGTCGCTAGTTCTGAGGGTTGAGTACCTATTAAGGAGACCGGTGCCAAGCCAAGGCAAGAGAAAGTCGTACTCTCGGCCTTTAGTCAACTCTACGGATGACTCGACAATGTCCTGAACATCTCCAGTGGTCACAAATGTCTCACTGACCTTGACAGTAGCCCCATCGAGAGGAATAACAAGGACCGTCTTTGTTCCGGGCCACATTCGAAAGGCGTGTCGGCCTTGCGCGGCATACTTGTTGCCGAGTTGAACAATGTAATCAGCGTAATCTTCAAAAATGAAGCTTTTAAATAGGATGCAAACCGAATGGATTAGTGGGCAGTTGATGGGCGTTGCCGACAAGTGGCAGCGACGGCTCCCCGGCTATTTGCTCGATGAGCTCAACATATCGCTTTCGTGATGGCCACCACATGAGAAAACGAAAGCTTGCAGCGAAGACCAGCACTGCGAACAGGATTATGCCAATCATTGTAGTAGATACTTTAGCCGAATACGGAAGGCTTGCTGAAACAAGCAATCTGATTCCGACAGAGCATCTTCAACTTGAACGCTCTGTCGTTTATATTGCTTGCACCCGTTCGCAAGGTACGCGTTTTCGTCGTTTGTGACGAAAACGCGTGGTTTGTAGAGCGACGACCAAGACACGTCGAGAGACACACAGCGCTTTCCATTTCGCTTGCGCGGCTTTCTTCATGGCGCTCGCCTTTGGAGCGTGGTGTATTCTTGTCTGGGCGTTTCCCCCTACTTGGAGCATGATAGAGTTTGTTATCCTTAGCGATTTATTGCTCTCCGGAGAGTCATGAATAAATAGCAGCGGTCACAATTTCATCCAATTCGGGATCAATGTGATGAAAACGGAAAACGCCGGCAAACTCGAAGGTCCGTGTGAAATGAATAGTGTAGGCCTGAAGCTTTTCTTTTTCTTCAATTTATATTCAAGTACCTCAATTACGGGGAGCAAGAGTTGTAGAGCGCCAAGGCGGAGACCGGCTTTCTTTGCTGTAAGTCGCTCGCTGTAGTAGGCAATTGCCTCATTCAGAATTCGATTTCGCATCCTCTTTGCAAACGCGCGTGTAGCTTCGTCAATTCCCTCGATTGCTTCAAATGATGTCTATGCTTTGGTTTTCTTGAGGACTCACCGGCGTCCCATAAAAGCAAGGCGGTGACGATCATAAACTCCACACGGTTCAGCTTGAATTCGAAGAACTGTGAAACAACCACTCGCATGAAGGTCTTTTGTAACGAGCTTGAAATGCTGCAGGACAATGTGAAAATGGAACCTTTACCATACCAGAGAAAACGCTCTGGCGTCTCTCCAAGAAAGCTTTCGCCATCTTTTCGTACATATTCCAACTGAGTGCCATTAGCAAAGGGTCCTCCAAGTCGTCCGAATGACTCTGTCTGACCAGAGCAGAAGGTTCCATATGCCGTGTCCGCGCAAGCAAAGCGCATGTAGAAATGTCGAAACAAGAGAAGCTAAACGAGCGTTTCACCGATTTCTCGAGTCTTGCCTTTTGCTCTTTGTCCAGCTCCTTTAAATCGGTCTCAAAGGCGGTGCTCATGAAATTGGCGTCTAGCGTGGCGCCAATTCTCAGATCATCCAGGAAGCCTTTGTGTGATCCGAGCATATCTTTGTCGTCGTTGTCAACCTGAACGGCTGTAGATGACCGAGGCAACAAACCAAAGTTGAGTCTGGTCCTTTGCGAGTCCGATAATGAGTCTTTCTCCAGTCAATAAGTTGCTCATAAGCAGCTTGCATGCCTTGAAGAGTGGGGCACTGAATTGGTTGCTGTGATGTGACGCCAGCATTAGCAGCTTTCAGCGGCCGCATTCCAACGCGCAAACATTTGGCCATTCGGCAGGCTCGACATCCAGCGATGGCTTTGCCTGAATCACAGCTGAGACGTCAAATCAAGGCGAACGTTTCTGCAGACCACGCTGTTCCAAGCAATCTCCATCGTGCTCGACCGGCTCTCTCTGTATCATGCAACGTCGGAAGAAGGCCGCGCAGGCGCGACAAGTCATGGCGCCGAGGTGCTGAGTGGCGTTGGGCGCAGAGCAAACAACGCAAATTTCGGTCGTCTCTCGCATTTACAACTGCAACTAAAAAGAGCTTGAAAACGGCAACGCAATAAATCTTATTGCAATGCCCAGCCGAAAAGCGAAATTTGCGAAAAAGGTGCCCTCATGAAGGAAGAAAAAGCTGGAAATCAATAAGGGAGCGTGAAAGCACGCGGAGAGGTGAGCGGCACTGAGAGAGAGTCCCTCGGCGACCGAGAAATCATTCGACTACCACAAGGTACGCGGTGTGCACTAGTTTGTGCTTTTCTGTGTACGGAAAAAGATGCGAAATGGTAGCTTTTTTTATTTTCGGGGTTGTCATGTTCTGACCAAACTCTACTTAGTGTTCTCAAGAGTCTTTCGATTAACAAGGAAGAAAATGAATGAAAATTACCTGGCGATTGAACAAGCGGAGACAGGAGTAGGGGCGAGAGGATAACTGGTTGAGAGACGGCTGCTGGGGCATTGATGAATGCTGTCAAAACGACCGGACTGAGAACGATGTCTTTCTGTCGCAACTGCTTAACAATAATCGCCAACAACAAGCTCCAACCTTGAACGCTTGAGCATCACGAGCAAGCTGCCGTATATTTGCGTGAATCTCTGAGTCGACTTGTTCTCTCGACAGGCTCTTGAAGTGCTGTGCAAGCTTAAAATGATTGTATGGCGACTGTGGCCCGTAGATGAGGTCGATTTGAGCGGGGGTTAGTAAGCTGTGACCAGACGATTTGAAGTCCAACATCTATAGTTTTTGTCTAAAGCAAATCAATCGAGAATGTCCACCTGTTCCTTGGTGAACAACTTGTCAAGTTGCTGAGGCACTTCGAATTTTCTCTTCGCTGCTTCGACGTACATGTAAGTTACGTTTTCCTGAGTTCATTTTTGGCATCAGCGTGCTGCTGACCTTTGTAAAGTAAAGCGGCTCTTTGTTTGGCCCTCTGAAGGCTTAACTCGTCTCTTTATCTTCCTGCTCTTGAATTCTCGGTCGCGAGATCCGCTTCTTTGCAATGACGACCGGCCGCACTTCTTGAGCTCATCGCTGAGGACCGATTGACGTGTACCAAAACTCGATCATGTCGCCGATGCTCATTGGATTGCTTGATCAGGTCAGCATGTGAAGAACCAGAGGGCTGAACTGAGTTCTAGGATGGGAGCGTGTTGCAGTGCAATAACCTACGGAAACGGCACGACGGCAAATATGTTTTTTAAGTGTTCATTGAAGACACAGTGTCAAGCACTTCTTGGTGGATATTCTAGAGTGAGAGAGAGAGTTTCCGTGCAGCGGCGTGGTGCAATTGCCGCACTGAAATCATTTTGGTACCTTTTGTAATTTGCCGTTTGGACATCAGGCCCGACTTTATCCCTTTTGCAGTGCCGGAATTCATAATGGCACATCCTATGCTCAAAATTCGTCTGTTGATTCTCAACAAATAATTACATCTCAAAATCAGCCAAAATGCCATCGATCAAGGAGCGTTGCCGAATCTGCGACGACACGGCGCTTTGTTGCAATTTCGGTGTCATCTCCTGCCGGGCATGCTCGGCTTTCTTTCGACGGACCATCGTCAAGTCGTTGACATACAGATGCCGAACGGGCCGAAATGCATGTTCAGTGGAGAAAAGTTTGTTTGCATCACATTTGAGAACCAATTCATTTTAGTCGATGGTGATTCCGCATGCCGATTATGCCGCTTCAACAAGTGCGTACAGGAAGGAATGCAGACCGAAGGTGAGGAAAGATCTTTTTCTTTCTTTTGTCTTTTAGTCCAGTAACAGACACCTTTCAGGCATCCTTTATCGCCAGGAAATGAGCCGTTCTTTTACCCAACGTTCGACGAAAAGGTACATCCGTTGAAGAAGCCATGATGACATTATCTTTTGAGAAAGTCGCCTTCGCGTTTGAGAACACGAAAGAACCAACATCACGTCTTTCCCTCCCCGTTACCCCCTCTGGATCCATCTTCGTCGTTCTTAAAGCAAATCAAGCAACTTTTCAATCAGGTATGCCTACAGCTTCCTGACACAGAACTTTACAGATGCCGGAGAATCAGTGCGAAAGCGATCTTGCTCTGACTTGAAGGCGCTTCGTACTCTTGGCATTCTGCACGCTCCAGTAACCACTGAGGAATTAATACACTCCTCTTGATCTGACATTGGTGTTTACAATCGAAAGTTTATCGGGGACCGCATAAAGTTTTTGACGGCTTACAATTGGAAACTTGTGCGAAATTTCGTTGTCTTTCCGGAGAGAATTGTTGAAGACAACTTCAATGTCTGCGTCAACATTTCGAAACTGCGCGATTCTGGCAGTGGGTCTTCGCACTGCTCATTCACAAGCAAGCTCCGCTTGACTGATATTTGATCGACTTGAAACGGAATTACGGAAGATTGTGTGACCATTTGTACACTACGTAGGATACTGTGAGGAGTGAGAAGGCCGGCAACGACGATTCGAACGATCTGCTGGACGCATCCCGACGCAGAAGCCTGAGATCGT